>APFE030190416.1:0-13611 GCA_000404065.3 Pinus taeda
GCCAAAAGAAGTCGGATTGTTGAGTAATGCTGAGTACGTAATGACATGCATTCATGCCCTTGCTGCGCGCTTGTGCACTGTGATTTCCATTTGTTTATGCCATTTACATCAGAACAGAGGATTGAAATACGTGGGGACTGGTTGCATAAATGCTGTGTGTAGTCCTGAGTGAAGTTTTGACTGCATGAAAATTTAGTTGATGCCGATGATTTGTATTGTCCTGTGTCTTGAGGCCAAGAGCCTTTTTCAAATATTTTGAAGCCGATAACTGTTTGTTGAAAGGCCAAGAATTGTATTCTGGGTTTTTTTTTTTTTTATTTTGTCATAAGCCGTGAGCATGATGATATTTATTTTTAGAGGTTGAGCGCATGTGAATAGCCCTCTAAGCTCATAGCTCTGTTGATTAAGGCCGTGTGCAATATTTTTCCACATTACACAGTCAATTTTTTTTGAAAAACGATAAATTGGGATTAGGCCGAGAGTATTTTTGAATATCTGTTGTTGAGGCCGAGAGCCAAATTCTTTAAGTTTTTGTTTTAAATACACAGTAACTCATGTTTTTTTGAGCTGAGTAAACATGGCTATTGCTACATGTGTATTTAATTTTAAAAACAAACAGAGATCAGTATATTGACAGAAGATATTCAGGTGTTGTTTATATTAAACAGGGGACTTAACAGTGTTTTTGCAAAGGATAACAGAGGCTAAAAAGGACAGAGTTGAGTTGGGTTTGAGGCTGCAAGTAAGCATCTTTGCCCCCTGAATTTCATTTTAAAAGAAACAACAAGTCATAAGTTTTTATTGTTAAAATAAAGTTAGTAATAGCAAAGGCCTATATTGAATGGTTTACAGAAACTATGGCAAACAGAATAGAACCAAAATTTCAAATAGAAAGCTGGGGAAAAGAGGCTGTAGAAAAACTGTATCAGGCAGGGATGCTAGGTTTCTTACAGAAATTTAATGGCCATTTTGATGAGATCACCAAAGACTTCATAAATAATTTCAGTCAAGACCAGACTCGGGTAGGAGAAATTATTGTCCCGGTAACACAAGAGTACTTGTCTAAAGCCTTAGACTTGCCAATGATAGGGGAGAAGTACCACAAAGGCCTCCACTTCAAGGAGAAGGCTTGGACTTTCTTCTTAGAGAAAAACCGTAAGGGAACGTTTGATAGGACAAAAGGGATACCCAGGGAGTGGTTTAATGAACCATGGGGAGAACTAGTCTTGGTCATTTAAAAATTCTTGACTTGTGATCGTGCATATAGTATTGCTCATTTATATCATGTCAGACTTTTACAGCACATCGGAGGGGAAGATAGGATTAATCTACCTTACTTCCTATATAAGAGTCTTGTAAGAATGATTGAAACAGTCAAACAGGAGCACAGGCCTAAAGCAGCATAGATATACCATCAAGGATTAATCAAAATCCTAGTGGAATACCAGGTGAGGTCACAGGGTATAGTGTGGAGAGAATTCATGATTAAGAATCATTTTACTGAACATATTGTTGAAGTACAAGACAAGATAGAACAGGAAAACAGGAGCTTGTTGACTTCCCCCTTATATCCAAGAACTAGAGCTATAAATATGGCCATGAATGAAACTGAAGTATCTGTCATGTCAATTCCTAGGAGGTTTAGGAACAAGAGTCCTGTTGACTTAGAAAAAGAAGTAGAGGCATATTCTCCCAGGAAACAAGAAGCACATGATATTGAACAAGAAGTACTTGAACGAAATTCCACATATGATGATGATGCGGCAACAGCATCATTGATGAAAACAACACAAGACTTTGAAAAGGAAATCAATTTGGCTAAAATCCAAGACTTGACTGATCAGTTAGAAATTAGCAAGATCTTGGAAAAGCTATTAACAGAAGAGAACAAAGCACATAAGAAAGATAATGCTAAGCTGATCAGAACAAATGAAAAATTAAAAGAAGAAGTAGGCAGATTGAAACGGAGAAATGAATTACTGTCTAAGCAAGCATTCAAATGGCTAAAGGACAAAAACATGTGGCAGGCCAAATATGAGAAACAAAAAGTTAAAGCAGCTTTGTTCAGGGACATGCATGAATCAGGATTTGATTGTTTGGACAGGGAAACAGCTACAGGTACAACATCCACTACAGAAGGCAGAGGTTCCAAGAGGAGCAAGCAAGCATGGGGACATGCTTGAGGATCAGCAAGGGAGAGATGTTGGGCCTTAGTTTTGGTCTCATTTTGCTCTAAGAAACTTACCTAACCATCTATTTATCATCCATTTTCACTCCATTCATTCCATTTTAATGTATATTTGATGTCCTTTCAGGTATTTAGCTTTAATTTGTCAATTTCTAAATTTTTTATAAAAGTTTGATTTTAAGTAAAAATTTGGCAATTTCAGAAATTCCCGTAATCACTCTATGGTTAATATGGATGCAGGCCACTTGAGAACGAATGGGATACATGAATGAGAAGCTTCAGAACTAGGACCAAGCCACCTATGCTTGGTTCCAACAAAACGAGCTTTATTAGGCCTATTTGGAGCTAGTCAATCATGACTAGTTATCCAGAAATCCCATCTAAATAGGGCAGTTTTGGGATTCCATGATATTTGTCATATTTCTTGGGATGAGGGTAGTGAATTCGAATTGAATAGATGGATTAGAGTAGATAATTTTTTTAGAGTGAATGTAGATCAATTTGTTTCATGAGACTCCTTATTTAAGAGCCACAACTTTGATGGCTCATACATTGACTTATGATACTTTTATGTTGTGATACTTTTGGTTTGAAGAATTAATTGGAAGACTTTTGCTATTCTCATTTTTCTTCTCAATGCTATGGATGTGTAACCGATTTAAGCTTCTAATATCACCTCTCAAGTGTGCAAGGCAAGGGTGGAGGGCCCCCATCCCAAGCTAAGTACACTTCATTGTTAACTAGTTTTATTTTCTGCAATTTGTTTAATGTAGAACTGGTTTTTCATGGCTTTATTTCAGATTGCTTCATGATTCATGAATGGTATTTGATTGCTTTAGTTGTTAGTTGATTCATCACTTTATTGAATTGAAGAAACACAAGTGTTCAAGTTGAGCATCTCTTCTGCTGAAATGATGAGTTACAACTAGTTTTCTTGATATGCATGCAAGTGGTTTTGTTATGGTTTTGAATAGTGAGATGAATAACTTATGATGAAATACTTGATGAGTCTCTTAAGTTAAGAGCTTCTTTCATTAACTTGTCCATCTCAAATTCTTGATTTTAATCTCTGATTCATTAAGTAATAGTTGAGGCAAAGGTGGACTTCTTGAGTCAAGAACCATCTTAATATTCTTCCTTTACTGTAAACAAGCTGAAATAGAGTTATAGGATGTATTGCTTTTGAATAAATTATCTTTTAAAGTTTGATTATATCTGATCTTCATACATAGTGAACTTGCCTCAAAGTATAAACAACCCGGATTGATAATAAATAATTGTGTTAGTTTAGGTACATAAATTAGCCCAATGCATATCATCCCATGTCCTTATAGAATTTGTTCCTAAAGTCATTAACCATCTAAGAGCTTTATCCTTCAATGTTGTTGAAAAGAAATTCAATTTTTGAATGTGTAATGAGTAGCCATAAGATTTGCAAATGATTTTAAATTCAAAAAGAAAAGTTTCCCAGTCTTCTGATCTCATACCTTTGAAGTTAGGAAGTACAGATGGAGGGATGTTCTTCATTTGAACATTGACATCGGTTTCTTGAATGCGAAATCCAAAAGGATCTCCATCCATTTCTTCATCCTCCTTTGTCATCTCTTCTACCCGTAAAAATAAGAATTCATGATGCAGATGTGTGGCTCTTACTGCACCATGTGATATAGTGGGGGTGGTAGGCGATTGAAGGGTTTTTACACACACACACACACACACACACATATTATAAAAATGATATGCAGCTAAATCATTTATGCATCTACATGCTTTAATCATGCATCTAGAAAAAGAAATAAAAAAAATGAACTCTACACTGAAAGCTAGTTCCTATGCACACTTCTCTGGAAACAGTGCCAAAATGTTGAGGCAAATTAATTACCTATCATTTAATTGTCAACCTAGGGGTTTCGTAAAACTTGCGAAGCATGCATGCACTATATATTCTAGAAATTAACTTCCAATTTAGATCACTCTAATTACGAAACCAAATAAAGACAAACCAAATTCACCTATTCTAATTCAACAATCAATTCAAAAGAAATTATAGTACAACATGTGGAACTAAAATCTTAATATATCACACTTGCAGGAATTGAAATCCTAATCTATCACACTTGTAGGAATTGAAAAGCACACCACTCTTTCAGAAATTAAATTGCGTGAAATGAAATCTACTTTAAGGGATCATGTGTGCATTATCAAATTAGGATCTTATGAAATGAATAATCAAAACCACATGACATGAAATGAAAGCAAAAACAATCGTTCTTAACCTTTAGATATGAAAGAAAATAAAAACACGCTCTTAACCTCTCACACAGAAAAAGGTATGAAAGAAATCAATCTTAATCTATGAAAGCAATAAATCTTAATCTATGAAAAACAACAAATATCACACATTATAGATGGCCAATCCAAAAGTGTGAGGGATGGAAAGTTAAGAGGCTCCAAATACAAGCATAACCAAATCAAAGTGAACATCACTCATGAGCATGGTGCTAAATCCAAAATATATATTCAAAACATGAGCATTTACCCAACTTAACACATGCCTTTGGAAGGAGAAGGCTCCCCTATTTATGCAAAAACATAAGAAGCTACCTCATTAATGGAGGTCCATTATTCTCTTCGTAGATCCCTAGAAAATATCATACAGTTACAACTCAAATAGGAAATGACGAGACACATATCCTCTTTGACCTTTATACAAATCTTCTTCCATATCTTGAAGGGAATTCGAATTTGAGCATTGGAGGCCACATAAGGGTACCTTGGAAACTTCCAAATGACCTACACATGTCATGAAACTCAAGCCACTTTTAAGTATTAGCAAGTATATGTCATTTTTCTAAGTTTTAACCATTTAGTTCACTTATAATACTAGAAATCATTAACTTTTGGAAAACACAAATGGAGCCCATATAATTATGAAAATGGAGGCTAATGAAAGGTTATATGGTTATGGAGTTGTGACATGTGAGTGAAATGGTGGCGATAAAGGTGAAAGTGGACAACATTTTGAAGACATTTTGGAGACTCTACACTATTACATGAAGAAGGTATCAATGTGAAGAAGACCAAAGAAGTGTAAGAGGATTCAAGAAAAAGGTTGACTGTCAAGAGAACTTATGGCTTGGTCTTCGAGAGGCTACTAGGTCAAGGGTATTGGTCTTGGTATTTGTCAATTGGAATATCTATAATAATAATTTATGTGGGTTTTCCTCTCAAAGAGTGAGAGGTTTTGGCCTTGGCTCATAGCCTACATTATGTGTCTCTTGTTTATTTATGTTCATGCATTAGTAGTTTTTTGATGAAGAAGAAGAACACTAATAACTTAAGCAACAATAATATCATTAAAGTAAGGATATAAAAGGTACTCACAGTCAGTTACTAATAAAGAGAAATAATCTAATTTCTATGCCCTAAATATCTCAGCATGGTATCAGAACTAATGTGACAAAGTCAATGAAGGGAATCTCATCAAGGGACACTTAAGGATCGAATCTTGAGAAAGACACCAAAGTAAGTTGAATGACGTCAAGGTGAAGTCAACATCTACATCGAACCCTAGATCGAAGAAGAAGCCTTCACCAACAAGAGATTTGGATCCTCTAGTCATCATCAAAAGACCACAAAGACCCTCATCAATTTGAATAGATCTACAAAGAAAGGAAGCCAAAAATAATAGACATCCACTTCAAGGGCAAATATCACATTATCTTAGACAAATTCATAACATTTCTTGATGTGCACTCATTCACCAGCGAATATGTTGAAATTATCTTGAAGGCTAGTTACCCAAAGAAGGCTAAAGGCTTTGTCATCATCTTCAAAAGGCTATAAGGAAATATCCCCTGCATTAAAGCAAGTATCCCCTCCTTATCCTTAGAACAAGGTCATCTGAGGGAGCATCAAGGCATCTTCATAGATCACCATCAAAAAAAGAAGTTAGATCAAAAGGCATTGTCATCATAAAAGGAGAGATCTCATTTTTGTTGAAGAAGAGATTTCGTATGGAAGAATATTATCCAAAAGGAGAACTAATACATCTTCGTCAATGACCATCAAAGGTATCAAGTTGAATGTTTTTATCTTCACTTGTTAAGTAAGTATATTTTATTCTATAATCTAATAAAATGAATTCATTTTGCAAGGAGAGTTGGTTGGGTAATCAAACTTCCTTGCATGGAAAAGGAAGGATGGAAATAGTTGTTGAAGAAAGTGAAGTCATTGATCATATCAATGGAAAAGTATCCAAACCATCTGAAGGTCAAGAATTATCTAAATACGTGGAAAGGGATAAAAAAGGATTAAGGGATTCTTATGCAATGTCAAAGATCCTCTCATTCCCTATATATGGTAGGATTGGAGACATCAAAAGAGATATATGATAATCTGGAAGAACTATTCTATGAAGATGCAATAAGAAAGGTCATATCACTTAGATTTGATCTACACAAATTGAAGATATTAAAGGATGAAGGGATACCGTCATAAGATCTCAACTACAAGATATGGGAGAGATGATTTTAGATAAGGAAATTATATCCTTTATTCTAAATACACTAACTGATGAACATGGTAACAAATGTGTGTAAGTATAAGAGAGTTATTCCATTAAACAACTTGTGATTTCTATGCAAGATAGAAGAAGAACATAGCTAAGATTCAATGCTATGAAGGAAATATTTCCCTAAACTCAAGAAGGGAAATAAAAAGGAAGATAGGGAAGAAGTCAATTTCACCAAAGAAATCAAGGAAACTGAAAGAAGAAAATCATTAGAAGCAAGAGCTCGTGACATCACCATAGGGAAGCATGAAGGACAACTAGAACAAAATATATGGAAATCAACTATGAAGGACACATCTCTTGGGAACCTCATGGAAAAAGGGAAGAATTCATCCAGGACAAGGCTCATCATACATGAGTAAAGAATGAAACATTTGTTGGATAGGGATATGCAAGATCCTCAAGATTCTCTCATGGAATCTTCATCGGACTATCCACCAATCTAGAAAGGAAGCAAGTGTTTCATTAGAAACCCCAACTTATGTAATTCATGGGATGATGGTACACATAACAGATGAAGTAGATCAAGGGGTTAAATCTCTTTTCAATCAAGGACGCTGCTAAAAGAAGCCTAGATGACTTAGAGGTAAATAAGGTATGTATGCTTATATTATAAATTCATGTTGTATGGTTGTAGGTAACATTGATGATTTCTCGATATTGAGAAGCATGATCAAAGGAAAGGAATATCCTCCTAGGAAAGGTTGCCAGAAGGCATGGGTCATAGTAGATGAAATCAACATAATATGTCCTCATATGAAGTATGGGGTGGTTGACTAGAATTGAGGAAATCTGATTGGAAGTTCCTAGGAATGAAATGTATGAAGAAAGGAAGGAAGAGATCATAAAATCATGGAAGAAGGCATTCAACATTCGAGAGCAAGAAGATTTGACTAGATAGAAGATATGAATACTCCGATGGAAGTATAAAAAAGATGGAGATCATTGACAATGGATATATTTTGGAGATATGCAAATATGTATGCAGGATGCTAATGCAAACTGGAAGATGTCATAATGAAAAACCATCAAAAAGGTAATTCTGATTTAAGTGTTCATTTCTTATTTTCGAACAAATATCTGGATGGGTTTATGTATATCTTCCAAGGGAAGAACTATGGATGTCTTCTAAGAGGACCATTTAAAAGGATGTAAGATGCTTCCGATAAATATGGCATGAATAAGTCAACATGACAAGAAGCAAGGCCATATGTAGACTGACGGATCACTTTTTGATGAAAGGAATGATGGCATGACTGACTCATGGATGAAAGTGATGAATGGTCTATGCCCAATGAGGAATTCCTAAAGTATGAAGACTCTTTGATGAAGAAATTAATGACATCGAAGGAAGGAGTTCTTCAAGCAGCTGAGGAGTTGTTATAGGTCCCTAATTAATAGGGAGCCTGGAACTGGTTTCTTACATGGAAGAAACTTGGAAATTCCTAAGCCAAGAGGGAGCTTAGGTACAATCCTTCTGTACGAATGAGTATATTCCTTTATTGGAATAGATATGTCCTCCCTAATTGATAGGGAGAGATAGACACATCATTATTTTCTTCACTTGGGAAGAAAAAATAAAGGATTGGGTAATCATTTGGCATCCAATACTCTTTGAGGATGAGATAGGGCATCGAAAAGAAGAGGAGTTGTGGAGGACCGACATTCTTTAAGGATCGGAGAGTCCAAGATCAGATAGTCCTTATGGAAAACACCTTGAGAACCCATGTGGGGTATGTTCTAAGAGAGACAATGATTAGAGTGTCTGTAAATCATTGGTCTCACCAGGATTGAGCTTAGGTCTTGTGGAGAGATAGAGTTGTTAGTGAAGTCCTTGCTGTGTAACAATGCTGGTTGATATGATGCTATGAAAATCGCTTACCAATCCAATTATTCTTATGAGAAATTCTTTAGATTGAGAATGACCAAGTACCATTATGAATAAATCCCTAGTTAAAAGGGAGCCTTGAAAAGTGTAACTAGGTTCAGTCTTCATAATGACATGTAATTGTGACATTTGTAAATGATGTAAAGAATAAAATTAAACTAGTATTGTAAGGATTGCTTCATGGGTTTCATGAGCAAGGGTTTTATTTTAGATGGCTCCAATTGGGAGCCTTTAGGATTTTGTCATAAAATTCATATAGAGTCAATGTCATGTATGAAGAATGTATATGAGTCAATAGAATGGTCTAGTAGCCCTCCAAGACAAGCACTAGCTATTTCTTCCTCATGTTGGCGTCAAGATGAAGTGAATAACTCCTGTAAAATTCACATTATGGATCCACACATATTCATATACCCATGTCATCTTATTTATAGAGGGAAACCACTATATATATGGGTAAAGGCTCTTCTCATTTGACATAGTTCAAAAGTTAAGATATCTCTGCTATTTTAGGATGACAAGTAGAAAAGTAAGCTCAGATAGGAATGTAAAGAATATTTTGGTGAAGGAGCTTAGATAAGGGTACTAAATTGTAGTAAATAAATTTGGTGTTGTCTCATAGTGAAGGGTGAAACTCTGTCTCAGAACAAAAATGAGAAATTCGGTGAGTTTATAATGATCAAGGTTTAGTATAATCACAAGAAGGGTGTCTCTTAGTTTGGGTGTAATTGCAAAGGTAATATTGTGGAAAGGAGCAGAGAAGTTATACAAGATTCCAGTGATATAATAGTGAAATCCCCTCATTGTTTCGATACTATACCATAGTAATGATATCAATGTAATCTTTGTCTTACATCAAAGAGAATTCAGAGCTAACACAAGAAGAATATCACAAGTATGTGACAAGATCTCAGTACTATTACATGAAGAAGGTCTCGATGTGAAGAAGATTGAAGAAGTAGAAGAGGAGTCAAGAAGAAGGTTTACTGTCAAGAGAAGTTGTGTCTTGGTCTTGGAGAGGCTACTATATCAAGGGTCTTGGTCTTGGTATTCATCAATTGGAATATCTATAAGAAGAATTTGTGCGGGTTTTCCTCTCAAAGATAAGAAGTTTTGGCCCTTTCTCATAGCCTACATTCTATGTCTCTTATCTATTTATGTTCATGCATTGGTAGATGTTTGATGAAGAAGAATAACATTAATAACTTAAGAAACAAGAAGATCATTAAAGTAAGGATGTAAAAGGCACTCACAAGAAGTTACTAATAAAGAGAGACTAATTTCTATGCCCTAGATTTCTCAACATGATCCAGAGTTTGCCACCACTCACCAGATGCTAGTGGATGGGAAGAAAATTCTATATTTCCACCTCTAGTACGTATTATTACGCTACATGGGTCACCTTTGTGTTCCTTCAAACAGACCTGCCAAGGATCCAAATTTATGATTTGAATGGAAAGTGGCATCCACCCATGATATTGATCCAGCCATGGTATTTATACACCCATGGAAATTATCCATGGTATTGTAAGTTTCATCCACCCATGAAAATTATCCACGGTATTGTAAGTTTCATCCACCCATGGTATTCATTCACCCATAGTATTTACTCACCCATAGAATTTTCTTGTGGTATTGTAACTAAAAGAGGTTATAAGTAACAATTCACATTTTGTAAAAGGACAGATTGTCTACCACAATGTAAATTTTACAATTATTCTTTATTTTAATAAAAGAAAATCTTTGTGGTTTTTTTATTGTTTGTTCTCCTCTTTATCTGCCATTTCAATTTTCAGATCTTGAGGGCCTCCCCCAAGGTACGAATCAGTGGTATCAGAAAAGGTTACGACGTTATGGGAATAAGGGTTTGAAGCATATTTTAGTTTCAATTTTTTGCATCAATCTCCAGCCTCCTTTTGGAATGTTTGGAGTCCATTTGCTAGGACATACACTGTAAGTATCACAGTTGGACCATAATCATTATAAGATTTTCCACCATCATACCTTCATTCACCATTTCAGGAGCATTTTTACTACATCCGTTGGATTGCAAAATGGAGGTTCTATAACCTCTCCAACAACGCATGTTGCTCTACAAACCCTTGACATCCTTTGTGGCCCTTTGCACTTGGTATTCTCACAGATTATCATTGTAGATTTACACAACCATGCCATAGCTTAAAAAAAAGATGTATGCATCACATAAAAGCTTGTGTGACCTCATTTCAAGCATTTCTCAGCTTGCCCATGGTGGTACGGATACCATAGAAGCACAATGATGGATGAAATGTAGAGCAACAAAGTTCAGTAAAGTTCATGCAAGTGCTATGACCTGCACAAAGAATTTTAGAAGGTGAAATTTATTTCATTCTAAGGTATTTTATGTTAGCTCAAATTTCTTTTTAATGGAATTTGATTTTGCTTCCTAATTTGAGAGATATATGCAATTGAAGTTACACATGACTATAACATTGTGTGGCTGGGTATACCTTGAGATTCAAGAATCATTTTCTCACTCCACAGGTGATCAAAGTTCAAGTATCTTATATCAATGGAAATATCTCTTCAATACCTCAACTGGGTATTTGATGGAATTTAATTTCATCGCATGTAGTAGAAATTATCAGCAAAGTTGTAACAAGAGGTCTATTGCTAAAAGAAAATCAAAAGAAAGGAAAAGAAATGACAAAAAATAAAAAGAAAAATAATGTGAAAAAAGAATCTTCAACATCTCGTTGGATAGGGGAATCTACTAGACAAGCTACCATACTTTTACAAAGTAGATTGATAAGCATCACGGTTATGGGTCACTCACAAACCCAAGGTTATGGGTCAACCATACAAAACCCTTGTCATCAAAGTCCATTTGCTAGGCCGCACACTCTTAGTATCATAGTCGGTCTTAAGAATTATAGGGTATCTCTATCCACGGATCTTTGTTTTTCATGGTTATGGATCATCCATAAACCCACGCTTCATCGAATCCATTTTCTAGACCATATATTGTCAATATCATAGTTGATCACAAACATTACAAGGTATCTCTATCCTCGGATCTTTATTCATCATGGTTATTGGTTAACCACACAAAACCCTTCTCTTCAATAGCTATTCATATTCAACAAAGGCTTCTAATGAGAGAACTTCATGCAATGGGGACCATTGCTTCTTAAGGGGGGAGGAATGATCCGAATGGAAAGTGATATCCACCCATAGTATTTATACACCCATGGAATTTCTCCATTGTATTGTAAGTGGCATCCACCCATGATATTCATTCATCCTTAGTATTTACCCAGCTATGGAGTTTACCCATGGTATTGTAACTAAAAAGGGCTATAAATAACAAGTGGCATTTTGTAAAATGACATATTGTCCACCACAGTGTAGTTTTTACAACTATTCTCTATTTTAATAAAAAAAAATTCTTTGTGGTTTTGTTTACTATGTGTTGTCCTCTTTTTTCACAGTTCATTTTTTTATATCTTGGCGGTTTAGGATGGAGGGAAGAGTGCAGCCTTTTTCTAATTTGAGAGGAGAACTAGCTATTGGTTTAAAGGGCTTCAGTCACGAGGATGTGTTCTTTGTCAAATTGCAGGGGATAGAAATATGAAGGTCTTAATAACGATAATGAACATGCCTTAACATTAATATTGATATTAATACTTATTTTATATCAATCCCAACATTAATCTTTAATAATAATAATTTCATTATTTAATTATTAATATTAACCATTGTAATATATTACCATAATATAGTACTAATATTGTTATTTATATTTTATTATCTCCAATTTCTTTTTAAATAAAGGTTTTCATACTAAATTTTAATATAAAAAAATATTCAATATTATATTATAATAATACCATACATAATTACCACAACAAAATCTCTCTATATATTTTTACCCAAAAAAAATTAATCTCTCTTATATATTTTTTACCAAAAAAAAATTCTTAATTCATTATGGAATTCAGAAATACCATATTAATAAAAAAAATGGAAGTCGTCAAATTGATGCAATGCATGTACTTGGAAATAAACGATAACAATGACTCTAAAGAATTTTCGATGACTACTTTTGCATGCATCAAAGTGTAGGATTACGGACATATTCGGTCATGAGATATAAAATATCATTCCATTGTTTATTTTTTATTATTATAAACTTAAATAACTACACAACAAATTTTGGCACTAGCATGGCCACCATGCGGCCATTGGACCCGTCGCAGTTTTAAAGACAAAGAGAACCAGAATAACACCAATGACCATGTTTAATCATCAGAAGTAATTGTTGTTGGATTGTCTGACCCAGTGCTTGGAGGGGGAGAGGGTCAATATGAACATTGAACATGTTGTTCGAAGTGAGCCAACCACATTTCTAGCTTCTCTACCTTTTCAGCAAGCATATTTTGACCCTACCAAACCACCACAATCCTTTCTCTAACATGACATTGAAAGTAATGCAGTTGATTTAGTGTGGATATGACAACCTCACGCTCTTCCTTTATGATCCTGTTGTGTGCATCCAGGCAATCTACAAAAGACTGGAGCAGGTCATGAATGGCATTAGAGCGAATTTGCCGACCAAAAACTCCTGCATGCCCTTGCTTGCTGCTTCGACCCCACACACCTGGTCACCCCCACAGGCCACACCACCTCGCTTATCTTCTCCAGCTGCATGCCCACCCATCACTAAACTCATTTCACGTTTTCCTCCACAAGCTTTCGATGAAGCTCTTATCACACCGGTAGCAGCACCCCTAACCCCTAGCTTTAACTTCTGCTTGATGTTGGAACCCCCCTGACTAGGCGGACCTCCCCTCTGCATGGGTTGGGAATGTGAATTACCCAACATAGGTCACATAGAGGAAATCAAAGAAGACACCCCCAAGGCAAGGCCAACAATGATCTACAAAACCTCCCGACAAGATGAGAATGAAAGAAAACCAAACA
>APFE030190417.1:1690-31226 GCA_000404065.3 Pinus taeda
GCTTGAAAGATTCAGAACGATGCTTGGACTCACCAACATCCCTTCAGATTAAGGGGGGGAATGTTGACACCTAATCCTCAGTGATTGGGGAACTGAATGTGAATAGTCATCGAGAAGATGAACTGAACAATCACATTCTTGTATATATTAGATAGCTGGTTAAACGAATAAATGCATCAGTTTTCCTGGAGTTACTCCTAGCCTGACACCCTTTATACCAACATTTCAGAGAGAACATTCAACCTAGTGTTGCCATGCATTTTTGCACATTTTTTATTACAGCTTTCTTCTTGGACTGATACATAACCCTTCAAATTAGGGGGGAATGTTGAACACCTAATCCTCAATGGATTAGTGTGGAAGTTGAATAGACAAAAGGAGTCCAAGAGACCTTGGGATGTGGAACCCAACGGTCAAACCGTGTACTATAAATGTATATCACTTGTTAATAAAAATGTATTCTCATGTTTTATCTTTCAAAGTATGTTGCTACCATGTGTGTGTTTAAGAGTAAAATCAAAGACTATATGTGATGGACAAATGCAGTTATGGAAGAAAATTTTCAGTTGGAAAGGTATCCATTTCTCGACAAGTTTCTTGAACTAGAGAATTTTTTATTTCATAAAGAAGTTCCTGAGGTTGATATGTTTTTAATTGAGTATGTGCATACATACATTGAATATGGAAAAGTCGAGAAATAAGTTACTATAGAGAGGGCAGTAGATAAATATCTCCTGAATGGCTCAAATATTTCAATACTACATGAGGACAATGTTTCGGAAGCATCTAAAGGGACTTCAAAGTCTCATGTTTTTAAGACTGTTGAGTGCTTTGTTGTATACAAGTAGTGAGTAATGTAAGGGTAAAGAAGACCATAATTATATTATTTCAATAAAGGATACAACATTATCTCATCTAACTAGTAAAAATAAAATATGTACAAATACATGAGTGTAAGTAGTGGAAACTACAAACAGGATGGAGAAGTGTTGAGAACAACTCCCATATGTGGTTTGGTAGGCCATGTGCAACAATGCCATGGTTCCAGCTATGGGTAGAATTTTTAGGAGAGTGATTATCATGCAACAAGTAGAGGAGGAAAGGAATCTCAAGATGGTTATAGTGCAGGTGAGGCTGAGATGCCAAAATTTTTAGTGACAAGATAGTGTTGATGAGGTGCCTGTGGAGGCTTTGTTGTAGTTCAATGACATGAGCTTAACAATACCAAGGAGAAATAAATGAGGAGAAATGAGATACAAAAATGAAGCATATGACTAGGAAGTAATAATTTTTTATATTCAGAGAGTCTGATAAAGGAGCATTAACCCGACCCTTCAAGTCAAAATTGATTTTGACTATTCAAGAAGCCACATTGTGGTAGAAAGGATGGGATTTTCCCAAAAACCATTCAAATTGGTAGGGTTGTTAGTGCATTAATAGATACGGGATATGATTAAACCAAATATGAGATGATCTGATACTTATTTTAATTGTTACTATCTATAGCGACCTTTGGACATTAAAAGGAAGAGAGGAGATACAATGTAAAACCAGGTCAAGGAGGAAACCTGTGTGTTAGTTTCGTTGGATGTAACTCAAGCTCAAACTTACTAAAAATCATGTTTATTGATTTTCAAATTTACTTTGGGTGGATAAATACTATGTTTGCATGAATTTATGAATGCATTAAGAGTGATGTTGAGGAAGTAAACCAGAGTTGAAGATTGGTTTCTTTAAATGTCAATTTTAGTGAGGATATCCACTGCAGATCACAAATGGATCGATGATAATCCAAGTAAAATGATATCAAGTATTTTTTAATAGTTGAAACCCAAGAACAATTCAAAGAAGAAAGGGTGAAATTATGACTTGATAGAATAGAAACCATGTTCTATTGAAAATAATTGTCTAAGAACAATGTTCCCAAAAGAACCCTCTTGGGAATTCCTTTTATCATCTAAAACGTACAAAGTTGTGGCAGTTGACAGTGAGAGTACTGGATTTTTCCATGGGGTTTCCATCTTAGAGAGAATCATCTTAGGGATCTCTCTGATATGCACTACTAATATTTTTTGGATTGTTACAAAGATGGGAGATGATAAATAGGGAAGCACACGATGGGAATTATTTTTTGTTTCAAGATAGACTACTCTGAAGGAACTTCTCAAAATAATTTCCCAAGAAGCCTTTTTTTGAACATTGAGATTCTGACACATAATGGAGAAAAGTAATAGAAAAGGTGAATGGAAGCTAGAGGAAGAATCTTGATCTCAAGGTTTGTCATCTAATAGGATTGGAGTGGAGATGCAATGACTTGGGTTTTAAACTGGCAAGATTTGATATCTCGGTCACAAGGGAATGATATGTGATAATTGGAGGTAAAGCATTGAGGCTAGGGTTATGTCATGGTTTAAGCGGGTTTGTTCTTGAATTTGATGGTATTTTATTAGACTAGTGCACTTGGTTCCTGGTTTCGATGGCTACATTCTAATAGTGCTTGGACTTAATGGTTTCCATATTTTCCCACATGCATGAAAGCATAATGGATTTTAAAGAAACAAGAACAATGTTGTATAGCATGATAAGGTAATTGGGAGCCATGACACATAAGTCTCACAATCCAAATGAGAATGTAAATTTTGTTTGAAGGACCTCCAAAATCAATTTTCATCACCTGAGCTTAGGTGAGATCACCCATTGAGTTTATTCATATAATTATGTTGAGTAAAACAAACTTACAAAGGTTCCCCAAGTAGTGATGAGTGAACTAGGAAGAGCCCAACATGTAAACAAGACCAACATAATGCCATGTGCATTTAATTATACTATTTCTTGGCATAAACTACACCATCTCAAACTAATAAATTTTTTCTTCATGTGTAAATATCAACCACATAACAATTTTTTATCTTATTAGACATTTCAATTTCCATCACATTTTCCACCACCATTATATTGGTCCACCATTTCTTTCTTGACATGTTATATATAACCTACTTTTAGTACATAATCCACTAACAGGTTTAGGGACCATAATAGCATATCCTACACCTCTATGATCCCAACATTGTTATATTTCAATAAACCTATGTATCATTTTGATTCATAAGCAAAATGTTTCACAATATAGAACTCCTTCTATGCTAGCAATCCTATGTCTATATGTTAGTTCCCTATAATATTAGTGATTCCCTCATTACTATTTTCATTCTATCCCTTATTATTATTGTTGTGCCCATATTGTCCCCATAGTTTTATTACTGTGCCCCATAGAAGCCCACTATTGTTATTGTTGTGTCGTTATATTATTATTGTTATCTCGATTTTGATTATATTGTGACCACTTAGACTCTTATATATAGAAAGGAGATTTTTTCATTTGTATCATCCAAGAATTATTCATTTGTGTAATGTAAAGGAGGTTTTCCCTTCGAAGAGGCTGATTTTGAAGACATTTATCTATCTTTTCTTCTATTTTGTGATTTGGTTTCATAAAATTTGGTATCAGAGCTTTGGATTCTAGGGATTCACTACTCCAAACAAGTCATTGTAGAAGCTTCAATATAACTTTGTTTTTTGTGATGTTTCATATGTTAATAAAAACCCATCTGAACCTATATCTTTCTGAACCTCGGTTCCAAATTTCAGATCTTGTCTCCCTAAATTTTCAGAGATATGATCCAAGGAAGTTATAGTTTTTGCAGGATCCTGAATTATATCTCAAACATGTGACCTAGCTAAAATCGTCATAACTTTCATTCTAAGCATAATATTGAAATTTCATAAGAAGTTATAGATAGAGGATGACATGTAGCTTTCTTTGTATTGGTTTCGTCTCCTAAGATCGAAACAGTGACACATGGCAATTTGTACTGATTTTCTTTACTGAACTAGTCTATAATCAGGTCATTATGGGAGATTTGGAATAAATGTTCCTTGGAGAATCCAAAATGTATCCAACTTGTGGTGATGGAAATAGGACTTAAAGGGACACCACAGGAAGCAATTTTAGATCTTGGAGATCCAAAATTATAGATATACATCATATTCAATATCGAGCTCCTACAAAGTGAAAAACGGTTTAGTTGTTTTTAAGTATTGCATAAATTTGTTTTGAAAAACCACTTTGAAGGAATTCAAATCGAAGAGTGAAGAATTATTATCATTAATCGATGCCTCAAAAAAATAAAATGGAAACACCTAGTAAGCAACATGAAAGCTCTAGAATGACTCATGAAGTAGGGGAAAAAGTGCAACATTATATATCAAAATTACGAGACCAAGTCAAAAAAGAAATCACTCTCACAAAAAGTAATAGAAGCTAAGATGTATATTTTAAAGAAAGAAATGGAGGATAATATGGATGGCATGGAAGCTAAGATGGATGGTTTGAAGAAAGGTGTGGAAGCTAATATGGATGTTATATAAGAGAAACTTAAAGGCAGCATCGAATATTTGAAGACAGTCATGGAAGCTAAGATGGATGGTATAGAAGAAAAACTTAAAGATAACATGGAATATTTGAAGACAAATTTGACAAATTTTTACAATAAATGCTTACTAATGGAAAAAGGGTAGTAGAGGAAACTCATGAGGAGAACGAAAGAAATGTTAATCATCACTTCATAGACTCTACTGGTGGATTGAAGACCCACCATGTTCCAAAGATCGATATGAGGAAGTTTGATGGCAAGGATCTTGTAACATGGATACTACAGATGGAGCAATATTTTGATCTCCATAATGTACAAAACACACAAAAGGTACGCATTGCAACTTTATATTTGGAGCGAAACTAGTTTTCATGGTAGTGATGGCTTTTATCTCATATAAAAATTGTCACTTGGGAAATTTTTACTGAAGAAATAATAGCACAGTATGAGGATCCAAAAAGAAACACTTGTTCAGACAATTGATAAATCTCAAACAAAAGGGCTCAATGATCGAGCACATTGAGGACTTCCAAAAATTGAATATAAGGGTAAAATATATTCCAGAAGAGCATAGGATTGATGTGTTCACAGGGACTTTAAAGGATAACATCCAACATGAGGTTTGCCTTTGGGAACCTAATTCGTTAGAGAGCGCATTCAAGTTGGAAAGAAAAATGGAAAGAAAAATTATGGCCACAAGGAAGCCTACCACTCACAACTGTAAATATGGAAGTGTTTTTTCCGCTACCCTTCCACAACCTACAATATTCACACCAAAAAAATTGGAAGAAAAAAGATAAAAAAGGGATTTGCTACTATTTTGATAGAAAATACACTAAAGGTCATAACTGTGCTCAGAAGAAATTTTTTTACATAGATTTTGAAGAGGAGGAATAAAAGGAACACGAAACATCAAAAGAAGAGGATATACACCAGGAACAAAACCTAGATAAAAAAAAAAAATGAATCTAACCATATATTGTGATGCATTGGGTGGAATTACCACTCCTCAAACTATCAAGATAGAAGGAATTGAATTTTTTTTTTGTATCCAAAACCATAGTGTCAAGTGATGGTTGCAAGTAGAGGATCCATAAATTGTTCTGTAAATTGCCATAATATCTAGTTATCCATTGGAAAATATGTATTCAATATCCCAATCCTTTCCATTCCAATGGGTGGTGCTAATGTTGCACTAGGAGTCCAATGGCTACAACCCTTGGGTAAAATAGCAGGAAAGGAAGTTAGATTAAGGGTTATCACAAGAAAACCAGGAAAGATAATCAGCTCTAATGGAACGAAAAAGGTTCTAAAGGAATAACAACAAGGTATACTTTCAAATTATGTTCACTAGATGTTCCCACATTGAAATCATCTATTTCTCCACATCTCCAAAAAGTCTTGGACATTCATTCCAAGATATTTGAGACTCTGAAAAGCCTCCCACCTATTTGTGATCATGATCATGCTATTCATTTCATTCTAGGAAGTGTTCCTCCAAACATCAGGCCTTACAAATATCCCTACGCCTCGAAGAGTGAAATTGAATGTATGGTTGCAAAAATGCTAAAGGCATGTATAATTCAACCTAGTCAAAGATCTTTCTCTGCTCCAGTAGTATTGGTACACAAGAAGGATGGGTCATGGCTCATGTGTCTGAATTATAGGGAGCTAAACAAGCTCACTATTAAAGAAAAATTTCCAATTCCTTTCATTGATGAATTATTGGATGAATTTCATGGATCAATTTACTTCACCAAGTTGGATCTTCATTTAGGATATCATATAATCCGAATGAAGACTAAAGAAATTTCAAAAACAACATTTAGACCTCATGAGGGTCATTATGAATTTTTGGTCATGCCTTTTGGCCTTACCAATGCACCTTCTACATTTCAAGGTTTGATGAATTCCATTTTGAAACCCTTTGTTAGAAAAATTTTGTTAGTACTTTTTGATGATATACTAATCTATACCATGTCTTGGAAGGATCATGATCAACCTATTGACATGGTGCTCGAACTATTGGAGGGGAAATAATTATATGAAAAAATCCCCAAATGTTTCTTTGGAGTACAAGAGGTGGAATATCTAGGTCATATTGTATCTCATGAAGGTGTGAAGGTATACCCTAGAAAAATTAAGTCCATTAAGTAATGGAAAATCCCTATATCCATAAAGCATCTGCGAGGATTTCCTGGGTTGATAGGGTATTATCACAAGTTTTGTAAGAACTATGGGTGAACATCCGCGCTGCTAACAACATTATTGAAAAATGATGCATTTGCATGGACTCCAGAAGCAAAGAAGGCCTTTGAACATCTTAAAGAGGCAATGTTCCAACCACCAGTCTTAGCTACGTTGGACTTCACAAAAACCTTTATTGTGGAATTTGATGCCTCGCGAAATGGAATTGGTGTTCTTTTAATGCAAGAAGAAAGGCTTGTTTCTTTTGAAAGTCATCCAATCAAAGGAAATATTTACACAACGCTACTTATGAGAAGGAAATGTTGGAAATACTACATGCACTTAAGGAATGGAGACACTACCTAGTGGGAAGACACTTCAAGGTAAAAACAGATCATGATAGTCTTAAATACTTTTTAGAGCAAATATTATCCTTAGAAGAGGAGAAAAAATGGGTCACAAAGATGTTGGGTTATGACTTTGAAATCATCTACAAAAATGGAAGCAAAATTTTACGACAAATGCACTCTCAGAAAAGGATGAGGATATGGAAGCATTGCTTTGCACCATTTCTATTATCCAACGAAACTGGATAAATGACGCAAGGGATGAATGGAAGAATGATGAAGAAGTGTGGGCCACTCATTCAAAAGTTACAACAAGATCTAAGTAGATCTAATATATCTAGCTAGAAGAATCATTCTTTATGGTACAAAGATCGCTTATACTTATTTAAGAATTCCCAAATCAAATAAAAGGTTCTTATGGAATTGCACACCTTTCCCTTACGAGGGTACTCATAATCTTTAAAACCTAGCACACGGTTAAGAAGGAATTTTTTTTGGCATGGCCTTAAATCGGATATTCAAAAGTTTGTGGTGGAATGTTTGGCTTTCTAACAAAATAAAGTTGAAAAAATTACGACCCCAGGTATATTACAGCCTTTATCCATTCCAAGCCAATGTTAGGAGGAGGTTTCAATGGATTTTATCATAGGCTTACCAAAGTCCAAAGGAAAGAGTGCCATCATGCTGGTAGTTGGCAGACTTACCAACTATGCACACTTTTGTGTACTATCATATCCATTTAAATCTAGTATAGTCTCTACTGCATTTATGGAAACAATTCAAAAGCTACATAGAAACCCAAAAGTTATTATAAGCGATAGAGATCCCATTTTCATGGGAATTTTTTGGACACAGTTATTTAATTGTCTTGGCACTTAGTTAGCCCATATCTCCTATAATGATCATCAATAGGATGGGAAAACTTAGATAATAAATAAATTTTTGGAAGGATATCTTCATTGCTTTGTGTCTGATAAACACGCACAATGGGTCAACTCATTTCCTTTTCCTGAATGGTGGTATAACACTTCCTTTCATACTGTAGCAAAAATGACCCCATTTATGGCATTTTATGGATATTATCCACCATTCATCACATCATATTTAAGAGAAAATTCTTCGTTTCAGCAGTGGAATTTCACATCGAGAATCAACAACAAGTTCTCCAACCCTTAAAGGATAAACTCACTTTGGCACATAATAGAATGAAACAACAAGCAAATCAACATCATAGTGAAAGAAGTTTTGACATAGGTCACTGGGTATTCCTACTGATACAACCATATAAACAAATGTCCCTCATGCAAGCTAAGAAGGATAATAAATTATCACGAAAGTATTATGATCCATAAAAGGAGTTGAAAAATATTGGTACTATGGCATACAAATTGGAGCTTCCTGCAGCTTCTCGAGTGCACCTAGGTTTCCATGTTTCATGATTAAAAAAGGTTATAGGTGAAAATATCCCAGTTGAAAAAATATTGTCATAACTTGATGAGGAAGGAAAAATCATATTGTAACGTGAAGAAGTCACAGAAATAAGAACTCAACAGCTAGGAAATTGATCAATTTTGGTGTATCTCATCAAGTGGAAGAACTTACCCACTGAAGATTCCACATGGAAGGGTGAGAAATTTATACAGAAGCATACAAAACTACTCAAGCATCGAGGAAAATGCTTTTTTGAAGGAGAGGGCCATGTTAGGTCCCTATAAGACTAGTGATTCTCCCACTACTATTGTCATTGTAGCCCTTATTGTTATTGTTGTGCCCCTATTGTCCCCATATTGTTATTACTGTACCCCATAGAAGCCCACTATTGTTATTGTTGTGCACTCTTATTATTATTGTTATGTCCACTTTGATTATATTGTGACCCCTTAGACTCCTATATATATAAAGGAGGTTTTTTCATTTGTATCATCCAAGAATTGTTCATTTATGTAATGTAAAGGAGGTTTCCCCCTCAAAGAGGCTAGTATTGAAGGCGTTGATCTATTTTTTCTTCTATTTTATGAGTTGGCTGCATACCACTATATGTTCAATCATTTCCTATTAAAAACCTATATTAGAATATTGTAACCTTTGTGTCTCAAGCCTAATATTAATTGTAATGATAATTTGTGTCTTCCTTTACTAACCATCCATAGACCTATTCCTATACAAGGTCAATCACCTCTTCCAACTTGCCATACCAATAAATTTCCGACTAAACCAAAACCCAAATATTAGTGCTTTCCACATCACTATTACATTTTTTGTTTGCATTATGTTTTCCACACCATTCCGAAATTGCATTAGGTGTAATGTATTTAACCCAAACCCATAAATTAATTACTTTAACTACCCTCCACACGTTTTTTTGTTATCAATTCTTTTGAGAGGAGACATAATATTTTTAATCCTCATCCTCTATTTCCTTTTAGAATGGATACTTTAATTACATAAAGCTAGGGAAAATCCTTTTTTCTTATTATCCCCATACTAGATGTATCGATAAAATAGCTTTGTAATGACTTCAAGAACCATTTTGGCACTTAAGTCATGGACATCGAAAAAAGAGAGCATTACTTTACATGATATTTTTATTTGAACCCAAATGAGAGTTCCTTGACTTAACCTCTATACTTGTTTTTTCTAACATTACTTGTGAGAAAATGGGTAGATTTTCAAGTCCCAGTCCTTCTTTTCTTTTGAAATGACCAATTCATTTCACTAAATTACCTCAAAGTACATTTTCTCATTGACCCATAACCAAATATATATAAATATATTTGTATCACTAATTACGCCCATAGATATGTCTATTTTGGAATAGGGTTTTCATAATTTTAATTCCACCAAGGCGTGCTCTACAAACTAGTATAGGGGATATGTGTAGGTGAAATCTAAGATTGTATGTTAACATTTTTGAAATGTTAAGACTATATATATATATTATATATATATATATTATATATATCAACATAGTATGTTTTATTTAATATTTGAATTAAAACATATATAAATGTAAAATGTAAAATTAAACAAACATCAAATAATTCTACCTAACAATGATCTACATCCATCATCATAATTTATAAAAGAAAAATTAACCAACAAGAACTAATAAATTGTTTAAACATAAAGTGAAAAACCATGTGCTCTAACCACACCATTTGTTATAACCAAACCATGGGCGATAATTCTTTTCTCAAAAGATACTTTAATGAAATCAACTCCAACAAATAAAAATGAGTGCTTTCGTAACTTATACACTCATGTGATATTTATACATAATATTCAATTTAATAGAAATTTAAAACTTTATAATTTACTAAATTTTTCAAATCAATTAAGATTAATAAAAAATTATTCATAGTAATGTAGTGTAGTTAAATTTCACCATCAAAATTTAACATAGTAATAAATTTATTATACAAACTATCTGTATGGCCCATTAAAATAATTAATACCAATATAGATCCATATTAACTATGGATCTATGAAGGATGGAGTTACTCAAATTTTGCACTCAATAAAGGGGTTTAATGACTGAACTCAGTAAATGTTTGAACCTCGAGAGATTTGATCTCTATTGACGCTTGATAGATCCATGCTTAAGATGGATCTCCACTAGTTTAAATAATAGATAATTATACAAAAATAAAGCATAAATATTTAGACATAAGGACTATAAATACATGAATTGAAATCATTAAAATGGGATTCCCTCTTTTTTTTTTTAAACATTGCATATAAGAAATACAAAAATAAAGCTTGCCTTTTAAGATATAACGATCATCCCCAAAAGCTTTAAAGGAAGAAGATAATATACACTTTCATAAAAGCACTGTCATGCAAAAGAAAACAATAATAGAGGCATTTTTGGCTAGAATTTTCTTTTTATTTAACAAAAACCATTTAGAAAATATTAAAATATAATATTAAAATAAACTAAAAATAAAGGAAAATAATTCCTAATTTTATTTTTTGTTTTTAAATTAAATTATTATTTTCAAAAAAGTGATAAAAATTTTTACCTTTAAAAAAAAACTTCAGCTATAAACAGTTTGATACTAAAAGGTCTAAATTAGTGTTCTGCAAATGAAGGCTTACCTTTAACAATAATAACCACGTGCAAGATTGAAAACTCAATGTCTTAATCTGCGAATCACTTCACGAATGTTGTGTGTTTATATAGTTTTCACACAAAACGATTAAAATCTAAAATTTTGTTTCAGTTGCCTATAAAACACTCTCATGTTGGAGGACAATATAATTATCCAATAGTAAATATGTTGTAGTCGATGCAACACCCTCTAAAACATTGGCCAACATCCAATTTCGGAACCTTCCTTGGGTTTTTCCTTGATGTTTGGAAGCACTGATGCTCATCCTCTGAGATCATTTTGAGGCTTTGCACCCTCCTCACTTGACCTTTCAATAGAAATCTTTAACCATGTTGGTCAAAATTTCATGCTTCCATCCATGTTTTGGCCATGCAAAAAGTTCATCTCTATGTGTAAAAGTTTTATTCTCTATGTAAACATTTGTCGCACTCACACATGAGCTTGTATGCACTATCATTCAAGTGTCGTCATGGTCATTCAACGATCTATCACAAGTGTCGTGCTTGTCTCTCACATCGTCGGCCAGTCACATTGACTGTATGTTGTCTTGATGGTTGAAGGTTTCTTGTCATCAAGTCATGTTGAGTGTCTGTTCACAAGGTCATGCATCTATGGAGTCACTCATTCATACACTTAGTCATTTCGCTGAAGCTATGTCAACTGGACCAACCCCAATAATTCAACCTCCACCAAGTTGAACTTCGTAGTTTCAGCCCTCAGTGAACATGTACTACTTCCTAGAATTACGTAGAGCTTGAGGCTACCTCCCAAGAATTCTATGTTGTGAAATCCTAAGTCTACCTAACTCACTATCACCTAGAACAATGTATAATTTTCTAAGCAAGCCATCTCAATTTGCACAACTCGTGAGAAAAGCCACCTAGCCTCCAATTGGTCAACTAGAGAGTTTGACCGTGCAGTGACCATGGGCGTCACTCCTCAAAAAAATAACCTAGAATCTACCAAGAATGACCACTTCGACTGACTAAAGAAACTATATATATATGCCAGATAGACACCAATGCCTATCACTACACTACCCTAAAAAAATGTGTAGATTTTCCAGCTAGTCACCCTGTCAGAAGGCCTGCTGGTGCTCCAGAAAATTGCACATTTTTCATGAGGAGTCTCCCAACTTCTGAACATCTCTCTCAACCAAGAAAATGTGCATGGATGTTTAGTAGGCTAGCTTTCGGTCTCTGTGCATTTCTTTCCAGCAGCTTCCTATAGCCTTTTGTCAGCCTCCATGGAAAAATTATGTAGCTTTCACTGCCATTCTCCCGTTGCTTCTTGCACTATCTCATGAAACAATTTGAGCAGATCTTCCCTCCAACTGAGTGAGATCCTACGAATAGTCATTGCTGATATAGATTTCCCATCTCAGCCTCCTAGTGACCTCTACTTAATTTTCATGAACAAAGCTCAGAGCTTTCATCCCAACTTGAATTGTGCTTTGCATAGTTTCGGAGCCTTATTCTCTCTGCCGATCACCTGCATCCGAAAGCGAAAAAATAATGCATCAAGATAGACTAGGAGATTTCCGAATTTGATGTCATCTCATCCTAATTGATTGCAGATGCAGGGACATGGATGAGACATAGCATGATGACGAACATGATGAACAAGGAGCGTACGCAAGGAGACTTGTTCACAAATGGATGGACACATGGAGCATGCCAAAGTACAAGCGAAGAAGAGACATGCATGTGCAACATCAATTGAACAACAAGACCATAAAATACTCCACACACCTTTTCATTCAGAGGTGAAGCTATGGTACACCAAGAGCACATCCATCACTCAGCACCACTTCAACTCGACATGCACACCAACATCAGCATGAACATACCAGCTCTGCCATCTCGAGTCATGTCATGAGTCATCTTGTAATCAATTTAATGTAGCATGGAAGTCCAAGAGACCCAAATGTAAATCTAAAGAGTGATGTAAAGTTGAATTGTCATATAATTCAAATATTGATGAGGGAAGTTGAACAGTTAAAAGGACTTGTTTTACCCTTAGCTATAAATACCCCTCATTTGTACATGAAAAATGCTTTTCACCTTGGCTCCTCCCACATAGCCTTGAGATTCTGTATTATTTTCTTTGAGGAGTGAATAGTGGCTCCAATGCCGCATTATGAGGATTATTGATGGAATGCTTTACTGATATGTCTTGGAACTTTCGTTTAATTCAAAAGCCTGATAACTGGCCAACACTTTTTCACACATTTATCGTATTTTTTTCTAAGACTATTCTTTGGACACTTGTAATGCATGCTTCTTTAACATGTATGAATACAGTTGACCTATTTTGGTTGTTCTAATACACATGCCTATGAAATTTTTTTTTATAAGTTGTTAATGTTGTCTCACCCATGTTGGTTATCCTATTGTAGACTCGACAAAACCATTCTCATAAACATGTTATAATGACTATCGCATTCATGGAATATTCTTGTATGTGTTGTACACGATATTCATTCACTGTGTGTTTGTGAGTGCCGCATTCATGTGGACTACTCTGCTGGAAGCTACGCATGTCCTACTATGTTGTGTGTCTCTAACAGAGTTGGGGCTAATCTCTTTCGACTTGAGACTCACTTCCACCCTCTCCCTTTATGGCGAAAGAACCTTCACACAGGTAACACTAAGCACTCACCAAGCACACAAACCTTGTTGTTCAAGGACAAAGCAGACCACTTTCATGTGCTGACAAGCAAGAGTTAAGGTAAACCTTGAAGACAATGTCAATTGGGTAATCATACCAAATGGGACTCCTACACCAAATGGTGTGAGGTCTAGTTTGGAATTCATATCGGAGAGATCCCATAAATGTTGACAACTCTAGTGGCATCAACATTTCTAGTGCTACATGCAGGGTTGCTAGCTATTTATGCATGAATGTCCTCTCACCCCCACTCATAAATCATTTGGTCAAGGAAGTAAATCGCACTCCCTCTCACCTACATGCAACTTTGAATTTGGTTACACCTCACCTCCTAGACATGAACATGAAATTTCGTATCAACACCTCTTCCTTGTTTGTCCTGTCATCTGTCAGTTCACAAAAGCAGTCAGACAGATGCCAGAAATACAAGATCTTCCATACACATCAAGGAATCGAAATTCCACTCTCACAAGGGTTGTTGTATCACTAGTGCAATAAGTGTTTCTTTCCATAGTCGAATGTCTGGTAGAAGTTTTTAAGAATAGAGAGGAACTTCCAATCTTCCAATAGGGAAAATGAGAAACCATCATGAGCTTAGGCTCAAATTCTAGTATAGATGTTGTAGTGTTTTCTTCTCAAAGATGTATGAAAAGAACACACTTAATATTGTGCATGACAAACAATCTCATCAATATAAATGGTTGTTAAACATTGTAGATCTGTAACAACTGATAGAAACAAAACCTGCCAAAGTCTAAATTTATGCTACAATCATAGTTAAAGAGGAAAAAGAAAGAATAATAACTCCACTCATCCAATGGAAACCAGTTATACAAAGAATAGTTTTATTATAAAACCTGTGAAGGGAATAAATAAATGTTATGAGTCCCCCTCTATGGTATGGGTTCTTGGCTATCGTCAAACATCTTCAGATTTTGTAGAGTTTCTCTCCTCTATAATATGTAAATCCAACAAAAATATGGTGTGCGACAATGAAAATAATCATACTTACAAGAGTCACTGAAATAATGAAAACAATAAAAAGTGAATAATGAATGGAAAACCCCTCTATTTATAACACAATATTGAGTTATCCTCAAATAACAAGTAATAATAAAATATTATTGATCTTATTCTTGGAATAACCACCTGGAATATTTCATTATATTTGTTTAGGAGTCAAAAAGTGTTTAAACTTTTATTTAGAAATAATAAATAAATAACTTATCATCTCAAGGAATTAGTTACGAAATAAAAAACAAATAATGATCTATTTAATTATTCCTAAGGGATTTGGTCAAATTTGACAAAGAATAATAATTAATTAGTGATTACCTAATTATTCTTAGAGAAAAATAAGATAATTAATCATTTCTCTGTTTATTTTTCATGATTGGGTCAACTATGACAAGGAATAATAATTGAACAATGGTTTAATTAATTATTCCTAGAATAAAATCAAATAAGTAGTGATTTATTTAATTATTATTCACGTGTTTAACTATAAATTACTTAACAAAGGTGGTTTATTAAGTAATTTTTCATAATGAAAGAAATTTTACTATGGTCAAATTGGCTTTACATGGTGTACTTCGATCGATCTAGTAAATTAGGCTAGATGATCAATTTTTTGGTCATAATAGATTGGCCCCCAACATATGAGTCTTATTAGCAAAACATATGACCGAAGAACGTTGTAAAGATATAATCACTAGACAACACATGGGTGTGAGTGAGAGAGAGACAAAGACTAATAAAGTTGATTTGAAAGAGGATAGGGATAGAAGGGGTGAGACTAATGAAAGTCTCCTTTTAGTTTGTGGTACCAGACCTCAATGAGATGCGGGAGGCATACCCATACCCACCGAGATAACTTAGTACAAAAATAGTGGTTCAAATAGAAATATAAAATTGAGCAATGAAGTGCATGTTGAATGGTACATGACATGCTGGCATAACGATCCATAAAATAATACAATCTATCCCATATACATAATTCCCCTGGAAAAACATGAGCTGAGACTGAATATAATAATAAATGAGTACATGAGATACAAACGCCCTTCCATCAAAAAATGGTTGGGAGGGATGGTAGAAAAACCAGAGGAGCCCTGCTCAATGGTGAAACGCTTTTCAAAACTAAATGGATCATCTGAACAAGACATGCATGCTATGAACACTACGATCAGTAGGAACCAAACCCATCAACTCTGTGGAACTATATCTGAGATTGTAGAATCATAAGAATGCATCTGGGTATGTGCGAGGTTACCTGAAGGGCCACCCCATCATGAGGTCTAAAACTTCTCGCACATACTATGGAATCACTGGTACAATCTACTGCATGACTACACCATCAAGTGTATGAATCACAAACAAGAAATAGCTAACTCAAAGTACAATAATGAGTCCCTCTACTTGATCCAAGGCACTGAAAAAGGATGGGTGCTGGAACCAACATACACTACCCTCTAGGCCACTTTTTTGGAATAGATGAATTGATGTTGATAGAATATGGCCCTTGGTAGGTGAGGTAATGAGGATCATTAACTAAGGAATGAAGGGAAATACTAATGTGACTGATGAACTGATAACATGGATAATGGGTAAAAGTGGGACTAAAGGACAATCAGGCAACTTTCCTTATCAAAGCATAAAGTGTATCTTTGACCTAGCAACAACTGACTTAACTCTGTAGGGGATGCAGACTATATGACTGGAGACCAAAATGGGAACATGGGATGAACGATATGCAAATATGATGGAATAATATGATATGATATAATGGGACATGAAATTGAGTCCAAGAAGGGTGACTCATCATAGATGCTCTAAACAAGGGTAACTTGATGATGCTACCACACAAACTAGGCCTAATGGGGACCATCAAAACATGAGAAAATGATGATTACTCATGATGAAAATAGATATATGGTACAACAAGTATTAAGAGGAGGCGACCAAGCAAACTTTCTTGGAAAAAAGGCTTCCTAGTGAAGTTTCAAATCATCAAAAGACGAGGAAGACCCATTATAGATATCAGTGATAGATGTCCAATAGTGTTGATGGTTCATCAAAATGAGATATGGTTTGGTCACAATGGGAGACAAAATAATTGTGGTTTTCCTATAAAAGGGTGTTTTCCCTCCAATTTAAGAGGAGTAGAAATCCCTAAATCTTATGGAGATCATAGCAGAAAATACAACAATCAAAATCGGGATCTAAAAGTTTTACCCAAGTGCCCTTACTTGTCTAAATATGGCCTAAATTATTCTTGGAACGATGGTTCCTCATGAAGAATTAAGGGATGAGGAAAACAAGACTGAACTACTAGAGGAGGTCAATAATCATCCTCACCTAGCAAGTCAAACATGGGGACTTTATGGACATAGAATATAATATTTTGAGAGATGGCATCAAACATTTATGATATGTGATGGGCATATGGCTCACCAGGGAGGATAGTAGAACAAACTATCCAAGGAATGGGAGGATAATCGACCATAGCTAGGTCTAGTGGGATCTAGGCTGAGAGTTATGTTAATCAATTGAGAAGATGGCCAGGGGAAAACCATCATCCCCCTAAGCATGAGATACTACTCGCAAACATATGTAGTGGAGGGGACTGATCTAGTATCAAAAGGTGGAGATGATCCCCCCTTGCAAGAGGAGTTTGTGGAGTTCCACTATGTTTTGAGTACTCGAAAAGTGGATTCAAACATCTCGACCCAACTTGGCACGAGATCCTCCAAAGGATGAAAATTAGATGTAGGGTCCCGTGTACCCTCCTAGTATGTTATGGGCATACTGGATGTATTTAATGTGTTGGACTCCAAATATGGAAGGAAATATGCATGACGGTGCATATCATTCCAAAGACAATCACAGGTAGTCATGGCTTCCATGATGTCCTCATCAGAATGGAAGATGTGGGGACGAGAGGAATATTGACTGCATGATGCGATGACAATACCTCGTGCATCATCCTGAAAAGGAAGGTTCACATACACATCATCTTGAATTGTAGAGGATGAGCTGTTAGATAGATGATCTATAGGATTTGAGATACGATATTCTATCAAAAAAGGTTTGATAGAAGTGCGTGCAAAAAACTGAGAAATCTTTTCCTGCGAGGAACTCAAGGATGAGGAGAGGTAAAGGATATGGACTGTGGTGTCCATCATCTCGACATCGAGGGGAGGGATCACGATGGTGGGACCAGAGTCCCCCTATTCTAGTTGACTAGGGGTACTATGAGTGTCCTCATATTCATGAAGTGCTTCAAGGTAGTTGTGAAATTCATCGAGATGAGGGAAACAATAGGAATAGTGACCATGATGATCACACAGGGCACAATGGTAGTTTTTGCGCAATGTTATGAGCTTGTTGGGTGGGACCGGCATGTTAACATGGAATTTTGGGATATTTGACTCAGGGAACACTTTATGAACCAAGGCTTTATGTTGAGGAAAGTCAGGACAATTATTGGTGGCATGCCCAACATCTTTACACCAAGCACACGGAGGTGACGGTTTTGTGGCCTTAGGGGCTGGAGTAGCTTGTGGAGACTTGTCCTTCGTTTTTTCCTCTTAGTTTCCCCCCCTATTCAGATACTTTGACAACAGGAGCTAGTTCTTGTTGAGGTTTTGATGGAACTGAAGCATCGATAGGGGCTGTAGGGACTGGTTGAACTGGGGTCAAAACATGATAAAGTCTTAGCTAACCAGGCAGAACATTTGCAAGTAGATCGATGTACCATACTAGGATCCCGAGGTTCATGTTGGGAAGGACCAACGATGCTGCGATAGGGACAGAGAAAACTCACAGAGGGGGAAATAAGAAAGCTATCTAGCCTGCAAGGTAATGTCTTGGAGGAATAACTCCTGGATGGTTGATACCTAGAGGTAAATTATTGGTGGACACATAGGAGAGGCACCCACAAATGGATGAGGTCCTTGGGGGGTGGATCTAGAGGGATCGGCGGGAAGGAAAAAAGCTGGGTGCGGAGGAGCTCGCTATTGATCAGTTGTATTTGACTTCTTAAGGGCATCTCATGATGCTTGTAACATCTAAGCACTCATAGAGTTAGGCTCTGAGATGGGACAAGGGGAACTTGGGAAACCACCCAACAGAGATAAATCTTTATAAACTTCGAGTGAAACACTAGTGAGAGGATTTGAATATTTTTTATCAGACACTAATGACATATTGGACTCGCAGGAGGTCAGAAATGTCGGTTCATAGTAAGTCAACTGATAGATGGTAACAATCTTCCTTTCATGGGAGAAGAAAATCTTGCGGAACACCTCAGACATGACCATTGACATGGCATATGTGTAACTATGACCTAAGAGAATGTTATAATCCAAACGGGCATCAATGAATTCAACATTGACATGGACGGTCTTGCCCACAAGGGTCAATGGATAGTTGCGGTACATTCTGAGGGGATAGGAAGAGTGTCTATCCCAAGCACACAAAGTGATGGTAGAGGGGGAAAACTCAGGTGACTTAAGCTATTCCCAAATAGGAGTAGGCATTATACAGGTGGATGCACCTTCGTCAATAATATATCAAGAATGGCATTACAGACTTGAACTAGTATCTGGAAAGCAACAAATGAAGGAAATGGGTGATGTTCTCATGTATCAACCAAAATATAATCAAGCAATCATCAAAAGCATCTACTACACCAAAGACAGTTAGAAAATATTTCTTTAGAGATGGGAACTACTAGAGGACTTCCAACATCGACATGGTAGGAGGTGATTTTGCCAAGTCATCTACGATACTGTATGTATGGTCATCTTGGTTAGAAGTCGCATTACAACATAATGGTCCCTTTGGGATCTTGGGAATGGTATCAAATTTAGGTTGAGAGATATATAACTGACCATTTGGAGTCATACGAGGCTCCATACATACTTTGGCATTAGTTTCAATGGCAGACGAAGTTGATGGCTCATCATATTGACACGACCTAGTTTGCAGGCTCATATTGGAGGGGTTAACCTCATCATAATTAATCGTAAAGATCTAGTAATCACCATGACTAGAAAGTTGGGGGCGATGGGCTGGTTGACCTCGTTGAGGTTGAGAAACAACAAATCCTTACTGAAGGAAAGGATCTGTGAGTACTACCATTGAGATTGCTCAAGATTCTAAGAAGATTGTTGACCTCTAGAAGCTACTTGAGCTTCCCACATTTGCGAATCTCGGGTAAGAAACAACACTCATGTGTATAATGGCCATGTACACCAAAACATGCACAAGGCTTGTTCATAAAAATATCCTTGTTCTGCTTTGGATTTCTGCCCTATTGGTGGTTGTTGGTGTTAGGCTGGTTACCTTGAGATTTACTAGGCTGATTACCTTAATTACCATAATTACTCTTGTTACCCTTCCCCCTATTATTTGTCTTCAAATTTTGGGGATTCGTCAGACTCTGCTATGCAAACAATTGACCCTGAGGGAGCGGTGTTTGTTGGGGTTGAGGACGTGTAGGAAGTTGCAGCGCTAATGCTTGAGGGGATGGAGTGCTCGACAGTGCATAAGGAGGAGAAAAGTTTTGGTACATAGGTTGGGGTCCTAAAAACATGTTTTTAGAAGAAGGGTAAAATTTTTTGAAGAACTGGTGCCCCCTGCGGACAGCCATAACTTTGTTTAGTATATAGCGAAGAGTTTGAAGGGGTTCTAGCAATACCGCCGGTAGCGTGAGATGCCCCCAGTGCATTAGCACCTCCAGGACAAGGGAGGTTTAGAATGACAGTATAGACATAACATGATTGTGCATAAATTAGATCATATCTCATAGCGGTTTGGATAGCTTCTTCCTCAGTATGAGGAAAATGGGATGTGACATCTTTTCCAATGGGTGCTAAAAGGCTCTCAAGATATATATCTAGATAGACGTTGTCCTTGAAGGGTAAAGCACGACATGTTCTCTTGCTTCAGTGACACTCTTGAACATGGTTGGAAAGGTGAGCAGTGGAGGACTGATGGAATGATGTCAATAACTCCATACCAGTGTCATACCAGATAGGTAACTCGAAATATTGAAGGAATGCTTTAGAAAGTGTCGCGAAAACGGAATGATATGTAAAGGGATAGTCTACATAACATTTTTTAGCATCTCGAGTGAGTGTACATTGGAATAGCCAAAGACAAATCAAGTCATTGGTAATGGAGTTGGACAAGCACCACATGTGGAAGGATAAAAAATGGTTGGTAGGATCCTCTCCATCATTACCCTCAAACTTCGGGATCTTTGAGGGAACCTTAGTGAGGATAGAAGGCCAACCAACATCGTGGTCTATGGGGTTGTTTATTAACTAGTTAAAATCCAGTAGAATTAACCCACCAATAAATGGGAGCATCGAGGCTGTCGAAACAATTCCTCAGATTATTCCACTTGATGTGAGCACTGGGATAGAACCAAAGAAAACACCTCGTTGGGTTCCTACACTAGCTATGGGTCTAGACATGGTGATGAGATGTAGTGAAGGAGGCTTGTACTCAGATGAGGGATCGAGTGAGCTAGTAGGAGAGTCAGTATGGGGACACACAGAGCTATGAACTCGAACCTGACGAGGAGGGAAAATACGCCCAAGTGAAAACTGCAGGTGAAGGCGTAATAGTCTCCTCAACAAATTCCTAGGTGGCACAATGGTGGTAAGACACACATGACACAAAAATTCTGAAGGGAGATCAATAATACACCTTTGTCTCAATGAGGGAAGATAAATTTATTATGTAGAGTCTTGGCTTAGTAGTGTAATCCAAGCACCCTTTGGTTAAGGTGTTCTTATGTGTGCAACTATATTTATTGATTAAGTCTAGATCATTTTTGTAAAAAAGAAAAAAGCTTAATGGAAATAAACTGAAATTAGCAATATCAAATGAAGAGAAAAAAAATTAACTAAACCACACCCAAACTATGTTTGCAAACACTATGCTAGTTCATGGCTAAATCGATGGAAAATACAATAAAATGGTCAAGAGATCTAAATATCAGTGTTACTAGGATCAAGTGACACTCTGCTGTTGGAATGTGGTGCAGCAACAACAAAAAACTAGAAAGGAAGATCGCTACAAAAGGATATGGAGATGGGTGAAACACCTAGGGAAGTCGATGGGACCCTAAGGCCAATGACCAAAGAAGTTTAAATGTGAAACTATGGATGGTGACAACTTATCCTTATAGATCTGTAACAAAAGGGTACATATCTGGAAAATGTGGCTGAAAGCACTGCAGAAACTCAGATTACTCACTCAGCTAAAATCCTCCTAGAAAGGTGGAAGCATAATAGAAGCCCTGGGGGGGCTAAACTTGAATTCCACGAGTAAACTAGAGTAGATCAAGCCCTAAGTGGGATGTGATAGAGGTCAGGCAAGCTAGAAGACAACTCTAGAAAAAATCTAGAAACGGATCTGAGAAAAACCCTACAACACAGAAATCATAGCTACTGACCTGTTTTCTAGTAGTGATCGTGCTTTTTGGCCTAATAAGTGTGCTCCCTCCTCCAGAACACACTTTTTGGGCCAAAAAGTGTGATCTTTGCTCTGTGGTTCTTGGTCAACAAATCTCATAAAAGAATTGCAGTCTTTATCGCAGCTCATTCCTATGACCTATGGAAACAACCAGGAATCTTGCATAAGTCAGAAATTTAACAAATCTAGGTTAAAATACTAGGAAACATTAAGAGAATTGAAAAAATAAGAAACCCTAAGCTGAAAAATGTCACCCAGGTTTCTGGATCTGAAGTGTAAACCCAGTGCAGTCACCAATTTTGTTGTAGTGTTTTCTTCTTAGATATGTAGGAAAAGAACCCACTTAAGATTATGGATGACAAACAATCTCAACAATATAAATGGTTGCTAAACATTGTAGATATGCAGCAAGTGATAGAAACAAAGCCTATCAAATTCTGGATCTATGCTATAATCATAATTAAATGGAAAAAATAAAGAGTAATAACTGCAATCATTTAATGGAAGTGAGATATACAAAGAATATTTTTATTATAACACCTGTGTAATGTGTAAACCCAACAAAAATATATTGTGTGACAATGAAAATAATGAGAGTTACAACAATGAGTGCAATAATGAAAAAAATCTAAAGCAAATAATGAATGGAAAACCCTTCGATTTACAACAAAATATTGAGTTATCCTTGAATAATGAAGTTCTATTATTGAAATAACCACCTCAAATATTTTATTATATTTTTTTTGGAGGGAAAATGTATTTAAATTTTTATTAGAAATAATAAATAAATAAATGATTTATTTATCATATCAAGGAATTTAGTTAAGGAATAATAAACAAATAATGATTTATTTAATTATTCCTAAGGGATTTAGTCAAATTGACAAAGAATATAATAATTAGTGATAACTTAATTAGTCTTAGAGAAAATAAGATAATTAATTATTTATCTGTTTATTTTTCATGATTGGGTCAAATATTGACAAGAATAATAATTGAACAATGGTTTAATTAATTATTCCTAGAAGAAAATCAAATAAATAATGATTTATTTAATTATTCTTCATGGGTTTAACTACAAATTACTTAACAAAGGTGGTTTATTAAGTAATTTCTCACACTGAAAGTAATTTAACTATGGTAAAATTGGTTTTACATGGTGTACTTCGATCCATCTAGTAAATTAGGCTAGACGATAAATTTTTTGGTGATAACAACATGAAGTGAGGGGAAAGGCAAGGGAGAAGGTAGAGGCAGAGATGAATCAACAAACTCAGAGTCAAAACCATTAGATTCTAAAGAAGAGGAGGAACGCGAAGAAGAAGAAGAAGACATGGTTGACCAAAACTTGGAATGGAGGACACAAAGACCGTTGGCCCTCCTGGGTGATTTACACATGATGTGAAAGCATTTGGAGAGAATGATCACAAAGTATGACCGTGAGAGAGAAGTGAAGGCAGAAGATCACTTAGGCAACTTCTACCTAAAGTTGTAGACACTTGAGGTATAGTACGATGATTTTGCACGTAGACTACTCCCTTGTACCTTGGATGGCGGCATACTATTATGCTATCAAAGCCTTCATATCAACTCCATCTGTAATTAGGGTATACTCAAATGCATGTTTCTTAAAAATTTTGATGATTACAAGACCCCGACCATGTTACACAAATAGTTGGGCAGCTTGAAGATGGAGAAGAAGGAAATGTTAAAAGATTTCTATCATAGGTTTCCATACATATTTAACAAGTTTGTAGTGGGCATGAAACCTCGTGACTCCATCTTTAGCAACTACTATCCATCCACTATCAACCAAATTTTCGTAGTACATGAAGCGAGGTGTGAAACCAACATTACTAGAAAGTTGTGAAGAGGAAATCATTGTACAGAAGGACCTTTTCGTGACTGGAGTCATCATGGATAATGAACCAGTGAAGGACTCTAGAGACGTGAGAAGGAAACCCCAGGCTATGGTGAGCAAGGTTAAAGACAAGGAAGCAAGTGATATTGAAACCGTTACTCGTCTTGTCAAGAACTTGACATAGAAGTGTCTGAGCTCAAACAACAAACAATCAACACATTTGCGAGCAATTGGAACTTAAATAACAGAAACGAAATGTATCATTAGGCAGCAACCACTTCCTGGAAAAAACTACATAGAGATCAAGTTCAATGCTCTAGTTAGAATAATGCGTGAATGGTGAATTTTTATCATTCCATGAATATGACCACCTGGAAGGGTCTTCTTCTAATTGGAAATGAGTTGCAAACTTCGTATGCAACCATATGATAAATGTAGTGAGAAGTATGTAGTGCCAGTTGAGAGACACAAACGATGACAAAGATGCTGCATCTGATGAGGCACCCACGAGTGGTGATGTAATCAACATGTATCAGTTCTTGCAAGAACCATAGAAGAGAAACACGGAGAAGCATCCCAAAAGAAAATGGGTCGATACTTCTTAGAAGTCAAGGGCTAACCCTACATTTGAGGAAATGTGAGGAAAGCTTGAACTGCTCAGGAAGGTTCATCAACCAGTCGTTCAAAGAAGGAATCACAAAGCAAGCCTGGGAAGAAAGCGAAAAAACAAACCACTTCCATGAGTAGAAAAATACATAATACTCCACCAGACACTACAAACACCAGTCTAACCCTAGACACCTCGGTGAGCCTACACACTCTTGATGATAACATTATGGAAGACATGAAGAAAAATCACGTAAACATCAATTTGTTCGAGTTGGCTAATATTCAAAGTCAAGGGGATATTCTAGTGCACGCACTAGGGAAAACATCTATAGACAACAAATCCTCTACCAAAGAAGGAGTAAGCACATATCCTGGATCTCTCACAACTGTGTTGAAAACACTCCGAATGGAAGAATCAAACTCTATTTGCACTCCATTTTTTCTTTCATTTAAAATATTTGATTGTAATAATCATAATTGTTTGGTTGATTCTGGCGCATCAACGAACGTCAAGCCACTCTCCATTACCAAGAATATCAATTTGCAATGGAGCAAGACATCTGCATAGATCATCCAACTCGATCATACATCTGTACCATCCATTGACAAACTTCAGGATGTGATCATCTGACTATCTCATGACGATCAAGTTCACCAGTGCATAAAAATTATCGTTGTGGATATACCGAAAGCATACGGCTTAGTACTCAGCAAATACTAGTGTAGGAGGTTGAATGAATACCTTTCTATAGACTTTTCACAATTGTGGCTTCCATATAAGGGCAAAATAAATCAAATCCGAGTGTTATCTAATAGATACATGAGGCATAACGTCACTCCCATCAATGGTGAGCATGAATTGTTGACCTTCGCGAAACTCATGTTTGGAAAATTCCTCTTGGAAAGAACGTTGGGGTATTTTCTCACACAACTAGCTCCAACTCCACCAGACATGTCGTTGGGTCTACTTCCTTGCCCAACTGATGGAAATGAAGCTTGTACATTGCATTGTAACACTAGTACCAGTAGCAATATTACAAGCACGTCGAACGACCTGTGTAAAAATATTTTGTGGAACTTGTACTTTGATAGATCAAAGACAAAGGATTCACCTAATGCTCAATGTGCCTTGATTGACCCCAAACATAGGAAAAATTTGATCTCAAAAATAAATAAGTGCATATGCACAGTGCACTTAAAAACATACAAAGGTGAAAGAAAAGAAAGTCTTCCTCCACAAAGAGGTGAAGCATGGAACTCTACCGGTGTACTGACTAGGCTTGCTAGAAGTGGAGAAATGCATGTCTTCCTACATGAATCCACTGGGTACTATCTAGGCCTGTTGGTAAAGGAAGAAAACTAGACATGAAAACTTATGCTCTGAAAAATTTTAACTCATTAGCTAAACTGCACTTCCTAATTTTGAAACAAGCCACCCTTCCCGATTTTGAAATAAACTACCGTTCCTAATTTTGAAACACTGTGATTAAGCTAAAATTTGTTGTTGTGTTTGACTGAGTTGGTGAAAGGAGAACCATTTGTGTCCATGGGGCAAGTGGGGAAGTCGATGTAACCCACACAATGATTCAATAATCCCTGCAAGACCAAGGCCATGTGTATTCAATGGACCAAAACTAAGAAGTTGGAATTCAACTAGTGTGTCACTAAGTTTTGTAGCGGCTACAACACCCTCAAACATTTTGGCCTATATCCAATTTGTAAGTCTCCCTTTAGTTTCTCCTTGATTTATTGAAACACTCAAGCTCATCCCATGAGCTCCTGTTGAGGCTTTGAACCCTCCTCGCTTGACCATTCACCGAACATCTTTTAGCACGTTGGTCACAATGTCATGCTTGTAGCCATGTTCTGCCGATGCACAAAGTCCATCTTCATGTGTACAAGTTATATTATCTATGTAAACATCAATCACATTCACGCACAAAGTTGTATGCAGTGTCATGCAAATTTCATCATGGTTGTTCAACAATCTATCACAAGTGTTGCGATTGTCACTCGCACCGTCCGTTAGTCACACTGAGTGTATGTTTTCTTGAAGGTTCAAGGTGTCTTGTCATCAAGTCATGTTGAGTGTGTGTTCGCAAGGTCATGCATGTACTAATTCACTCATTCACACACTTAGTCATTTTGTTGAAGCTATGTCGAGTGGACCAACCCCAACAATCAGAATTCTGTTAAGCTGCACTATGTAGTTTCCACCATTAGTAAACATGTACTGCTACCAAGAATTGCGCAGAGCTTGAGGTTGTCTCCCAAGCAATTTGCACTACAGAATATTGAGCTGACTCGACCGAATCTCACCTAGAACAACACAAAATATTCTCAGCAACCCATCTCAATATGCGGTGCCCATAAGAAAAACAACCAAGCCTCCATCTAGTCAACTAAAGAGTTTGATTGGTAGTGCCTCGGGCCTCAGTCCAAAAAATTGCCCAAAAGTTGTCAAGCATGCCCTCTTTCGCTCACTGAAGGTACTGCGCAAACATGTCGAATAAACACCATTATGTGTCACTACACTGCCCTCGAAAATTGTGCAGTGTTTCCAGTGAACCACTATGAGAGATGGCCTATTACTCCCCCTGGAAAGTGTGTAGTTTTCATGAGCAATCTCTAAGATGTCGATCATCCCCGCTCTGCCAAGAAACTACGTAGGCATATATAGAAGGCCAGCCTCCCAGCTCTGTGTAGCTTTTGCTAACAGCCTCCCACAGCCCGTTGCAAGTCTCCCCAGAGAAATTGTGTAATTTTCATTTCTAGTCTCCCCTTGCAGCCTGCAGTTTATCCCTGAAAAATTGCGTATATCTACCGTCCAACCAAGCTATATCCCTCAGACAGTTACTGCCAATCTCGATTGCCCATCTCAGCCTCCGAGGGACCTCTTTGTAATTTTCATGAAGAGTGCTTGGAGCCTACATCCCGACTTGAAATGTGCTCTACACAATTTTAAAGACCTATCCTCTCTCCCGGTCACCTACTTATAAAAGAGAAGAAACAATTCATCCTAGTAGACTAGGAGATTTCTGGATTTGATGTCATCTCATCATGAGTGATTGTAGATACAGGTACATGGATGAGACATGGTGCGACGACGAACGGGATTAACAAGGAGTGCATGCAAGGAGACTTGTTTGCAAATGGACGTACACATGGACCATGTCAAAATACAAGCAAAGGAGAGAAGTGCATATGCAACATCAACCGAACACCAAGAACAACAAAGAATCTGCACACTTCACCATGCAAAGGTGAAGCTATGATGCATCAAGAGCACATCCATCACTCAGTAGCATTGCAACTCAACATGCACACCACAAGCAGCATGAACATACCAACTGTTTTGTGTCTAGTCATGTCATGAGATATCTCAGCCACGTCACTATTGTGGGCCACACTCTTGTAATCAATGTAATGTAATGTGGAAGTCTAAGAGGCCCACATGTAAATCTGAAGAGACATGTAAAGTTGATCAGTCATGTACGTCAAATAGTCAAGAGAGAAGTAGAATAGTCATAAGGGTCATTTTTACCCTTCGGTATAAATACCCCTCATTCGTACGTGCAAAAGACTTTTCACCTTCGCTCCGCCCACATATCCTTAAGAGTCTATAGTCTTTTATTTTAGGAGAGAGCACTCGTTCCAATGCCTTGTTAGCAGGGTTATTGATGTAATGGTGTAGCGATGTGTCTTGAATCCTTCACTTAATTGAGAAGCCTTATAATAGGCTAACACATTTTCACACATGTATTGTATTTGTTTCTAAGACTATTCTTTGGACACCTGTAATGCATATTGCTTTAACTTGTATTAAGACAATTGAACTATTTCGATTGTTCTAATACATATGCTTATGAAAATGTGTTGTATAAGTTGTTAATGTTGTCTCGCCCATGTGGGCTATCAAGTTGGACACTCGAGAGAATCATTTTCATAAACTTGTTATAACGACCATCACACTCGTACAGACTATTCCACTCAGTGTTGTATGTGTTATCCGTTCAGTGTTTGTTTGTGACTGCCGCATCCGTGTGGACTACTCCTCCAAAAGTTTCACGTGTCCTATTTTGTTTTATGCCTCTAACAAAGTTGGGACTATTCCCTTTTGACTTGAGACTCATTTCCACCCTCTCCCTCCGTGGTGAATGAACCTTGAAATAAGTAACACTAAGAACTCACGACGAATGTGGACCTCGCTGTTTAAAGACAAAGAATACCATTCTCATATGCTAACAAGCAAGAGCTAAGGCAAACCTTCAAGAGAATGGCAACCGAGTAATCATACCGGATGGGACTCCTACACCGAACAGTGTCAAGTCTAGTTGGGAATTCATACCTGCGAGATCCCCTGAATATTAGGGGTTCCAACTCTGTCAACAAAATCCTAATGAAATTCCCTAATATTTTTTTCTAAACATTGTATGGTGTTATGTAGGGGAAGACTTACCTTTACCAATAATATCCCCCACTTAGATTGAGAAATCAAGGTCCTAATCCGTTAACCCCTCTCTGAATTTTATGTCTGTGTATAGGTCTCACACAAAAGGATTCAAATTTGACACAACAAATTGACAATTGGTTATTTTTTGTGTAGAAACATTATTATAATTTTATGCCTTTAAATAGGCTACATTACACGGGAATACCATGGCTTGTGAAAGTCATGAGTCAAATTGTTTAATTACATTGACTATTTAGTTTTAATTAAATAGTTTTATTTCTCTATTTCACACGCTATATTAGAGAAATAATATCATTGGAAAAAATCGTGGGGTATGAAAATTATGAGCCAAAATGTTTCATAAGAGTAAATTT
>APFE030190417.1:35398-52795 GCA_000404065.3 Pinus taeda
TAAATTTTATATTAAAAAATTTTAAATTTTAGATTTGCATTTGAACGCGTGGGGGCGTGCCCCAAGAGAGACTACATATTCATAGATTCTAAGCTTCAATTATGTGAGCTCAGGTCTGCATTCAAGCGTTACAACGTCTCCTTATTTAATAACTAAAATCTCATCGATACCAACGTTATCTCGCTGTATTGATACCAACGTTATCTCGCTGATCTGATTAACCGGTTACCTCGATGTATTGATACCAACGTTACTATGTTAACCGTAAAATAGAAAAGTTAATAAAAACCTTAAAAAAATCTAAAATAAAAACAAATTAAAAACAAACTAGATTTTAAAAAATTTAAAAAAAAAAACTAAAAGCTACTAAAATTTAAAGCATTTCAAAATATATATATATAAACCAAAAAACATTTAAATTTAAAAAAATCTATATGTATTTTCCAAATTTAAAATTTTTTAAATATTATTTAAAAAAAAACATTAAATTTTATATTAAAAAATTTTAAATTTTAGATTTGCATTTGAACGCGTGGGGGCGTGCCCCAAGAGAGACTACATATTCATAGATTCTAAGCTTCAATTATGTGAGCTCAAGTCGGCATTCAAGCATTACAACGTCTCCTTATTTAATAACTGAAATCTCATCGATACCAACGTTATCTCGCTGATCTGATTAACCGGTTACCTAGATGTATTGATACCAATGTCACTATGTTAAGCTTCAATAACTCACCACATGATTGGTCGGAGGTGGAGGTGCTTTCATACTTCAGCTTATGAGAGACCCCGTAACTGTATGATGAGAAAGCAGGGCGGCCGTGGGGCGATTCCGGGAATCCCCTAGCCACCGACCCGCCGCCCCTGTGCCGCTGGCCTTGAGTGGCGCCGTTGGCCTTGAGCGCCGCTGGCTCAGTGGTGGTGAGTGAGCGGCCCTGCTGTTCCACGGTCAGCTCACGGGCGACCGGTGAGCGGCGCCTTGGCCCACGGGCGGCGAGTCGGTGGCCAGGGGATTCCCGGAATCGCCCCACCGCGCCCTACTTTCTCGATCATACAGTTACGGGGTCTCTCATAAGCTGAAGTATGAAGGCACCTCCACCTCCGAGCAATCATGTGGTGAGTTATTGACGCTTAACATAGTAACGTTGGTATCAATACATCGAGGTAACCGGTTAATCAGATCAGCGAGATAACGTTGGTATCAATACAGCGAGATAACGTTGGTATCGATGAGATTTTAGTTATTAAATAAGGAGACGTTGTAACGCTTGAATGCAGACCTGAGCTCACATAATTGAAGCTTAGCATCTATGAATATGTAGTCTCTCTTGCTGCGCAATTGTAAATGGCCACGCACTTGCTCTCTCAAGGTTATGTTTTACAGTCCACTGTCAGGCGGTCGATTCCTGTCGTCTACAATTCCACTGTACGAACATTCCAATCTCTATCCGCTTTCAACGCAAACACTAATGGTGGTAATATTTTGATCTAGTCCGTAAGCATCTGTAACCACACATATAAAGACTATTGACTTTGGAAAATCTAAAAAGATGGAAACAGCGGAAAAGTCATCATTAAAAGCCCAGCGTATCGCAGTGTAGTGTTTAAAACGATTAAAGGGCCGAGAGCATTAATCAACCAAAGAACATACGTAAATTTAAATTCAAAGGAGTTGTTTTTGCTCACATGGGTAGCTTTTTTGGTTTAGAGCACGAAAATTTAGAAAGGTCACATTGTTTATTAAAAGATCAAATTCACGTAGTCTTTGTTTTTAATAGGTGAGGTTTATAATTTGTTTTTTTAAAGGTGGGGTGAAAAGTTTTTATCAATGTTTCTCCTAGGGCTTTTTTAAGAGCTTCGACTAAACCTCTATTTATGAGCGAGAGAGAAAGCAGAAAGCTGATTTAATAGTCAATCTTTGTATGTCCACGTTTATCTACTGGTATACTAAGATATTTGTCACCTAAAAAGTAAGTTAAATGTGGAAAATTCAACATTCTAGTGTTCATGCATTTTAATTTTGATTTAATAGATTTATTTCCAGTTGTACTTTTATTCCATTGCTACGAAGTTTGATGGTTACCTATATCAGTTGGTATACTACTTGATGGATTAGAAAGTGGTGGGATTTTTTTGGGAATTTGTTTTTAATGTAAAATTAATCGGATCTTTGAGTTTTAATTTTATGCAGTAGTTTTATTGTTTTATTTTTTTAATATATTTTTGTATTTTATTTAATTTATTTATTTTTTTAATTTTGATAAAATTTTGTTGGAATTATTAGTTTAATTTGTAATTGTTTCATTGTTGTGGCGTGTTATTTTCATAATTTGTCCTTCCATTTTGTAAAATAAAATCCTATTAAATAAGGAAGGTCACTTCAAACTAGATAATTCTCGCACATTCCAAATCGTAGTGTGAAGCTACATTAAATTTCTATGCTACTTTTTCGCAAATAAAAAATATTACAAAACTAACTACTTAACATAATCCAGTTTGAGATTTTTTCGTACCAATCCTCCGACAACGAGGCTAGAGCAAGGACAATGGGGGTTCACCCCTAATGGTTCTCTTGCTTCAGGTATGGAAAACATTTAGTGAAACATTTTCCACATTTTCATTGGAACATTTCAGGGATGGAAAACAATGAAGAAACATTTTTCTTCCCTATTTTTTTAATGCATAGGGAAACATTTCTCAAACTTTTTCTTTTTTCTTTGGGGAAAATTTTGAGAAAAATTACAAGGAAAATCATTTTCACTTTTTATTTTGAAGAAAAGTTGAGAAAAAGTGGGAAATATTTTGTATAAATTTAAGTTGTTTAATCTGTAAAGTTTGAGTGTTTTATTAATTTTCAGGTGTTGAATCTATGTACACTGACATTGAATGTTTGGAAAGACATACATTGGGAGATTCGCAGACAGCAAAGATCCATTAGAATAGGAAAATGAGCAAAAGGAAACAAAAAATATTGTGGAAAAAGACAATGATGAAACTCTAGAGGACGAAGAGTTTGGATTACGTGACATTGTTGATTAAATTTAAGTTATGCTTGTAAATCAAGATTTGGATTACGTGACATTGTTGATTAAATTTAAGTTATGCTTGTAAATCAAGATTTGCAATGTTTTGACTTTGACATTTTATGAGAAGAATAAACACTCAATTAGGGTTGTTATATGTTCAATATTTGTAATATGTGATTTTCGCATTGATTTTTAAGTTAATCATTATTTTTTGAAAAAAAAAATGATTATTATTATTTTTGGACATGAAATTCATAAAAGAAACATTATTTAACAATTTTTAGTTAAAATTTTCGTATAAAAATTATGATTTTGACATGTCAATTCTAGCAAAAAAATTATCAAAACGTGTAGTTTTTAAGTTATATTTATGTTAAAAATGGTTATTTTTATGTCCATTGTTAAAAAATATTGTTTTTTAGAAACAGTTATTTCATGTGGATTGAAAAATTAATTAAAGATGTATAAATATGTAGAACATTGAAAATTCTAAATATCGACCTTCTAATTTAAAAATGCAAAACAATAAAAATCTCACTAAAAAAATTAAAATTAAAATAAAAAACAAGAAAATATGAAGAAAATGACCACTTCAAAAATTATCAAATTTACAAAATAATTATTTACATTTTATACATTAGAAAATTTAAAGCTAAAAAACAGGTCTTTAAAAAAAAGGGTGTGATGCAAAATACTCACTTTTTTAAATCAGCATGAAAATCACTACCATTCTAAAACGTAATGTACGTAAAAAAAATTAAAGTGCCAAAAGCTATGCTCTAAAAAGAACATGTGTGTTCTGCATCACCCCTTTTGAAAATCAGGTCACTTTTTTTCTATCTCTACGAAACGGGTAACAATATCAGTTCCCGTTTCAAAGTTTACATTGTTTTTTCCAAAGGTAGTTGCATACATGGAAAATAAACCTCTTAAGCTAGTGCATAGAAGCCTGCATGGACCGATGAGGACAAAGTCAATTGGTGGACGTCGTTTCTTCCTCACTTTCGTTGATGATTATAGCAGAAATACATGGGTTTACTTCTTGAAGCAGAAGTATGAAACTTTTGCAAAGTTCAAGGAATTCAAAGCCTTAGCAAAGAACCATTGTGATCGGCACATTAGGGTATTGAGGTCAAATTGTGGTGGAGAATATGGTTCAAAGGCATTCCATGATTACCAGAAACAACAAGGAATCAGAAGAGAATTTACAAGCACATAAACACCTTAGTAGAATGGTGTAGCAGAAAGAAAGAACGGGAAAATTAGGAAAATGGAAAGAAGCATGCTGAAAGGAAGAAACCTCTCTAATGAGTATTGGGCAAAAGCAATTCGATGTGTTATTTATGTGATCAATAGATCTTCTACAAAGAGTGTGATGAACAGGGTACCAGAGAAAGCATGATCACGTATATCTTGGAGTGTATCTCATCTGAGAGTGTTTGGATGTGTAGCTTATGCACGTGTGCCTAAGGAGCGAACAGGAAAATTAGATGACAAAAGCAAAAAATGCATATTTATTGGTTATAGTGAGCAATCAAAACCTTACAAATTATATAACCATCTCACTGAGAAGACCATAATTAGCACAAACTTTTTGTTCAAAGAACAAGAGTCATGGAATGACACTATAGACAAAACAATTGATGCACAAGTGCCACTAATGGAAGAAGATGATGTAGCAGAAAAGGAGGAGCAAGAATCACACGTGAAGACACCAAATAGAGACACATCAACAAGCACTCCAATACTTTTAGAGCAACATGTATCTTCAAGCAGATCAACAGTTCAAGATTCTCCTAAAAATCAATCAAGTGATGAACCAAGAAATGGTAAGAGAAAGATGAGAAGTTTGAAAGGTATTTATGATGATTTGTTAGTTCAAGTTTTACGTTGTTTTCATTATAACCTTCTTCATTTGAAGAAGAAATGACAGATGAAAATTGGGTGCAAGCCATGGATGAAAAAATGGAGCTATTGAAAAGAATGATACATGTCATTTGGTTGATTTGTGAAAGGACAAAATTCTCATTTGTATGAAATGGGTGTAAAAGAGAAAGTTGAATGAGAAAGATGAATTGAAAGATTTAAAGTAGGAATTGTAGCAAAAGTATTCTCGCAACAACAGAGAGTAGATTTTGGAGAAACATTTTCTCTAGTAGCGAGACTCGATACTATAAGAGAAGTTCTAGGCACACTATCTTAGAACAAGTGGAAAGTATATCAGATGGATTTGAAATCATCCTTCTTGAATGGGATTATAGAAGAAGAAATGTAGGTGCAGTAGCCTCCAGGATATGAAGTTGAAGGTAAAGAAGATAAAGTTTAGAGGTGGAAGAAAGCGCTCTATGTACTGAAGCAAGTCCCTAAATATTGGTATAGCATAATTGACAGCTACATGACCAAGAATGGGTTTTGCAGAAGAAGCATTGAGCTTGCCTTGTACACAAAGGTAAATGAGAATAGACAGATTTTGATTGCTTTATTATATGTTGATGACATGATTTATAGACGTGATTTTGAATCGGATGAATTTAAAGCAACCATGATGAACGAATTTGAGATGATAGACCTTTGTCTCATGAAATACTTTGTTAGCATAGAAGTTGAGCAATTTGAAAAAAGAATTTCTATTTGTCAAAATCAATATGCTATAGATTTGCTAAAAAGATTGAGGATGGAAAATTATGAACTCCTCCCTACACGAGTTGCAACAGGTGCAAAGTTAAGCAAGGATGATGGAGGATGAGATGTCAATCCAACAATATTCAAAAGATTGGCTGGGAGCCTCATGTATCTCACAGCTACAAGACTGCATATTATGCAAGGAGTGAGTTTGATTTCTTGATTTATGGCGACTCCAAAAGGCACACATGGGAGTGCACTAAAAGGCATCTTGAGATATATATCATCAAATACAGAATGTGGCATAATGTATGTAAGCGTAGTGAAGAAGGATTTGATTGGGTAGACAAACAATGATTTTGCAGGTAGTTTGGATGATAGGAAGAGCACTTCCGGTTATGTGTTTTAACTTGGTTCAGGTCTCATAACATTGTCATCTAAGAAGAAGCCTATTGTGACACTTTCGTCAAGAGAAGGAGAATATCTAGTAGAAACATCAACAACGTGTCAAGCAGTATGGTTAAGAACAATATTTGATGGACTCAAGAAGAAGCTACAAGGAGCAACAACAGTATATTGTGACAACACCTCACTAATTACGCTATCCAAGAATAGTGTGTTTGATCAAAAGAGCAAGCATAATGATACTAAATATCACTTTATTAGAGAACTTGTGGGGAATGGATAAACTCACTTCAAGCCTTGTAAATAGAGTGATCCATTAACTTATATATTTACTAAGTCATTAGAAAAATATATGTTTGATTTTCACAAAAGAAACTTGGGTTTTGTAAGACTACTTGCGACATACACGAGTAGGCATGTTTGAGTTGTCATGACTCATGTCATAGTTTAGTGGTCGTAATTAAGGGGGAGTGTTAAAATAATCTAATTACTCCCACATTAGGAGTTGGCTAAATCTAGAGAGCTAGTTAACTGAGCATTGAGTCAATTCAAGTTATGTCTTTGATGATTTTTATGTGTGGTTGCATGTCAAGTTATTTTAGGCAAGTTGCTAGTCGAGAAAGTTTAAATACCCTTCACCGATTCATTGTGTGTGAAATTTGTGTTTTAGCTCCTCTCCCTTTCCAACATCTATTCATGCATGAATTCCATGATGTCTATATTGGGACCACCTGAGCGACCACCCACAAAGTAAACTTGACCCTTTCTCTTGCCTTCTAATTTAGTTAAATTCATGTTAAACTCAAGAGGGGTCAAAATGCGGCTATTATCTTCACGGGTCTGTTCTTAAAGATGTCGATATGTAGGATGTGTACGAGATTCTCTCCTTGTCTCGGGATTCTGCATCTTGTCTTAACATATGCTCTTTAGCAATTTCCTTTTCAAGTGAGTATTCCATTGGTTGTTGATTGGTAGTCCATTCGTCCACGCAATCATCATGCTATCATCAACTACGTGTGCGCATATTTACACATACAATTAATTTAATGCTATCATCAACTGCGTGTGCACATATTTACACATACAATTAATTTAATGCATGAACGATTATGACGTTAATAATCGAAATTGGGAGACCCTATTTGGAGAGTCAAAAGTTGCACTTAACAATTACCAAGAACACAATATAGCTGAATAATAGGCTCCTCTCTAATGGGGGAAATGTTTTTGCGTTTAATGTTGGATGAAGATAATGCATGCAAAGTAACCTACAAGAGCTTGAGACCTACAAAAGAAATTTTGGCAGCATTGTTAGTGTATCAATAAATATTTATGTTGCCATTAATAAGGATTCACCTACTTTTATGGGGAGAACTATCCATCCACTATAGTTGTGAATTCTAATGTGCTCAGCTACAATCATATTTTCTTGGTAGTGGAGGCCTCGCAGTTGACCCCTTTTTTGACGAGCCAGGAGATGTACCCATCTTGGATATTCTCGTTTAGTAAACCTTCACATCTAACTACAGATTCAATGATCTCCTCTTCTTGGAACAAACATAGTACAAGCGTTGTTAATGGTCTTTCGCACGGGCATTGAGTACATGCACATAAACTTTGATTGATCTTTAGCAAAAGTTGGAAATCTAGATGTTGCATTTGCACTTATTCGCAATAATGACAGAGCTTGTCCAAGATTCTGCAAAAGAGGAAATTTCTCGTGCCTCCAATAAAACTTGAAATGTCAAATTGTTTTCAACGCGTGAGATGTTCAAAATTCAAATTTCAAATGGAAGATATTGTGCTTACAAGGATTTAAGTGCGTTCGGAAGGGAGTTGCCAAGAAGGTTCAATAGTTTGAGTCTCAAGAACACAGAAGGTACGAATACAGGCTGTCAAGTGTATTGAAGAGGCAAAAGGCGACCTGAGTCTTCAGTTTGGAAATTCTCGTGAGTTTGTCGACTTCGGAGAAAGGATGGATTTTTCAGTTTATAAAAACAAACGTCAAATGAGACGGAGAGGGCCCCAGTGGCCACATCGACAAGGCGAAAGAATGTGAAATCGAGATAAACACGGCGCATGAAATCTATCCTCCCTTGACATCAATCGACAAAATAATCCACAAAAACCCTTCCATTTGAGCCAAGATTCACTGTGGTAGCTACTTCTGGTGGAGGTCAAATCCTAGTATCTAATTATTTTTTCATAGTTGTAGAGGTTTTCTCACAAAGCCAAGAGGGAAAATGATCCATAAACTATTTTAGATATTACATTAGCAGATGTTTTCCCACAGAGACAAGAGAGCAAATGATCCATAAACTATTTAGGATATTTCATTAGAGAGTTCATCATCATAGATATCATAAAATTATAATTAAAAATCTAAAATTAATACTATTAGAGTTGTTAGATTTATAGATCTATAAATTACTTTAACAATATAAGTATGTGAATTAAAATTATGCAGAAAGTAGTGAATAAACAAGTAAAAAATTACAAACACATTTAACACATAATATGACTTGTGAAACCATTTTCCAAGAAAAACCAACTGGAAAGTGAGATTGTTTCGCTCTCTTTCTATGAATGGAAATATGATTGTAAGTACAAAGAAGTATGGACTGTGGCCCATGGGCTACCATACTGTACAAATTCTCTTTGTGTGCTCTATCTCCTATCCCTCTTGGCTATTTTTGTTCAGTTCTTTGTCAAATGCACTCCAAAGAATTAAACACATTTCCGTCCTAGTGCCTAGGTTTTAACACAACCCGATAGCCTATGTTTGACTACCTCAACTCTAAACCATAGTTACAAGTAAAATTTCTTTTCCATCATAATGATGTGGCTAGCACCTTTTTCATGAATAATACGGATAATGTAGCATCATCTTGAATGAGTGGCATATATTTTCCATACACATTCTTATTGAAATTATTATTATTGCGTAGTTGCAAAGATTTTTGTGTGTAGAATAATAAAAGAATATGCTGTGTTAAAGCCACAATGTTTTCCCAAAAAGATTTGGTTGATGGTTCAAAACATCAAGATAGATAACAAACAATATATTGATCCATCCATATCAGAAAATAGAAAATGAGATGGTTAGTTAAACTAGTCATTTGTTCATCATTCTCCATCTTCAAATACTTAGTAACAATCACTACTTTCCATAGTATTATTCCACGTGACTAGGGGATGGGGTTGGGCTAGCTCGAGGCCTCCAACCATGTGTGGTGCATCACTTGAAACAAAAACATAATTCAAGATTCCTTTAGTTAAACCATACCACCTTAAGAAGGTTGCTTGTGTAGCATCACAACACTTACACATTTGAAATTCTAAATTATACCTTTGGTTTAACCAAGTTTATCTATGAACAAAGCAATATATAGCCATTACAAAACTTATGTCATGCCACGTTGTAACATGTTATCAAATTTAACATGGTGAGAACTATTAACAATAATTAAAAGGGATGTCTCAAGTGATATGTAAATATTGGGATATAGTTTAAATGGTACAATTATGAGTTAATAATTTAATAGTCAAGCTACCACAATGAAGTAAATCTTAAAAAAAGGATTGTTAGTGAGCGAATACTAAATGTTACATAAATTTTAGTGACATGTTACATGTCATAAACTCAACTTTAATGTCTTTGTCGTGGGACGTCCGATCTTGTTGCTTCTTCTAGGCTCACACATCTGCTTGATTGCACATTCATTCACCCCAATGAAGGATCATCAACAACAATGATAGTGTTTTTTTAGTGAAATTGGATTTTTCTTTAGCTTCATCTGTATCCAGTTCTTTGAGTTATTCCCTTGCATCATAATAGAGCTGATTCAATCTACTACTCCCCATAAAGCGTTCAATCTTATTCAATGACTTTTTCATAGTATGACTGGGCATATTGGCAAAACAGAACCTAATAAACCCAAGCTCACTATAGTGGTAGGAAGAACTAAGAGAAACATTCAACCCAATCTCTTTCAATATTATCTTCCGTAGTCTAACCCCTCCTCCTTCATTTGAATTGTAGAATATTTCGTGTCATTTCCATAACCTCTTACTATTCTCTGCTAAATACTTTATTTGAAATTCCATGTCGGATAGCATTGAAGAAATCAGGCGTTGTATCTCTGAAGATACAAAGGAAAAACTAGACACTCTGTTGGAGGTACTATACACCTAGGACCTTCATTACTAGTACATGTGGACACTTAGTTAGAGAATTTACTGACTCGCAAGTCTTCAACATTGGAATCTTCAGCAGATTGGCGCCTTTGACTATCCATGCATGCATGGGACTACATGCAAGATCCTTTCTGCATGATTTACTTCCTAATTTGCTCCTCCTTTCACTCCACAACTGGCTAGTTCTCTCTGGAACTTGTTGTAGGTGTTGAGTCCTCCCATTGATCACCACTATGGTGCATTACCTTGGGATCTTCACCCAGTGATGTGTATTAGTTGACTCTCATGTAGTATATCATGAGCATTGTAACCTATTTTCTGTTAATCAGTAATTCTTTTTGTTCTTTCAATTTTTTTTAGTGTTTCTTCTCTGCAAAGTTGTGTGTTTAACCTTTACTAGCTAGATTCATCTATGCAAGTTTTCTAACATGTTTACATGGTATTAGAGCCCACAGCTTGCTAGATAAAAGGCACATCAATACTTTACTTTGTAGGTATTACAGCTTGGAGATTGATGATCGATAGAAAAATGGAGTTTCCCAAAGCATCAATCCTAACACCATACAACTATCACAAATGGAAGGACCACATGGCTCGATACCTTCGTTAGAAAGTGTTGTACAAGATTACCATCGCTGGAGAAGTGGAACCCACTTCATCCATAGAGAAATCCAAGTACCTCAACTGCATCGATGAGGCCCACAGATTCATATCCTTTTGCATCTCCCCAGAGTTGCATTTTCATCTATCTTCCTGTGGTACTCCTAATGAGATTTGGAAAAAGGTTGAAGAACCCTACAGGAAACAGGATGAGATGAAAGGACATCTGCTTGAAGTGGAGCTACTCTCATTAGATCCACGAAACTATGACAAAATTCGAGACTTCATCACCAAATATAATGATCTATTGTTGCAACTCAAGGGTTGTGGACTTGACAAATCTAATGAGGAGATTCACTAAGTTCTCTCTATTATGCCAAATCTCAGACCATAATACTTCATCTGTGTGTCTACATTTCATTTAACAAGACTCGCAACAGGTAAATCCTACACTATGCCTTCTCTCAAAGAGTACATGGAGTCCCTCACTTTTACGCAAGATAAAATCATTGGCATGGGGAAAATCAAACCTCCAAAAGCGCATGCACTTGCTCTGCTTGATGGCAGCAACAATAAAAATCACAGATATTATTCAAATCAGAAAAGTGAGCAGCAAAAAGATAAGGGAAAATCACATTCCCATCAAAAGAAGGGAGAGTACACCAAGCCCTTCAATGACTCCTCCGGCTCCAGAAATGAGAAAGGGAAGAAAGGAGACAAATGCACCCACTGTCAGCAAAGGTTCCATTCAAAATCCTCTTGCATGAAGAAACAAATTGACCAAATGGCAGAAATCCTTCAGAAGCACAACCTTGGGGACTACATCCCTCAGGGTGCCAAGAAGAAAACTAATGATCCACCACACAGGAAAGGTAACAATTTTCATGCTTTACTTGCAATTAACTCTTCATATTATGCATGGATTATAGATTTTGGTGTATCACATAATATGGTTGCTGGAAAGGAAGCCTATTCCTCTTTGGATGAATGCAAAGGACCTCCCATCCTCATGGGAGATGACTCACCTATTGAGGTCACCGGAAAAGGTAGAGTGGAACTTTTACAGGGAGGCTTTGAAGATGTTCTTCATGTTCCAAAAATTTCTGTAAACCTGCTTTTATTTTATCAAATCACTCATTCTAGCTTTGGAAAGAGATTGGAATTCACTCCAAATGCAGCGAACATATATCGACTACATAGCAGCTCCAAAATTGTAACCAATGAGGAAAACAATGGAGCTAGACTGTATACATTTTCTGAATTCATTGAATCTGAATCCTCCTTATTGCTTACACACGTTGATGATAGTAGTAGGCTTCGGCAAGAGAGGTTTGGTCACTTAAATCACATGTATATGCAACATCTAAGCAAACATGAGATGGTGGAAGGCTTGCCAAATATCAGTTTCTCCAAAGGAGTTTGTGAAGGGTATGTCCTTGGCAAACATCCTAGAGAAAAGTTTGACACCGACAAGACTCACAGAGCATCCTCTCTTCTAGATCTGATCCATAGTGATCTCATGGGTCCTCTTCCTCATCCTTCCATCAACAAAGCAAGGTACGTGCTTCCATTTATTGATAATTTTTCATGGTATACTTGGGTGTATCTTCTCAGGGAAAAATCTAAAGTATTTCCGCACTTTGAAGATTTCAATGCACTAGTTGAGACATAGTCAAAGAGAAATATCAAAACCCTCCGTATAGACAATGGACGCGAATATGTTAACACAACACTTTAGAACATTTGTATAGAGTCTAACATATAGTTGTAGCACATAGTTCCATACACTCCGCTGCAGAACAGAGTTTCTTAGCAAAAGAACCGATCTCTCAAAGAGATGGCTTCCTGCATGTTGCATGCTAAGTCACTACCTCATAAGCTATGAGCTGAAGAAATTAATTTTGCTAACTACATCAGGAACATATCTCCTCATGGATCTGTTAAGGATAAGACCCCCTTTGACACTTGGAGCGGCACTAAACTGGAGGTCACCCACTTCTGTGTTTTCGGCTCCCGAGCATGGGCGAGGATCCCCTCTGAAAGGAGGAAAGCTCTTGATCCATAGAGCATTGAGTGCATCTTTGTTGGATACCTTGATGGTGTGAAGGGACACCGACTCCTGATTTTCTCTATGGACAAGCTCATCATTGAGTGAAGTGCCCATTTTAAGGAAAGTCTCTCACATGCACCTCAATTTCTGCATGCAGACACCTTTTATCTACCTCATGATCGACTTGATGACTCAGTACACTCAGATGCAAATACAAAGCATGCAGATGCCAAGGTAGAGCATGCAGATGAGAGACAGAGTCTTCAAATAAAAATCCAGTGCATGCATATGATGATCCACATCCAAGCCCAGATTAGGCTTCGAGCAGTGAATCAACTTCCCCTGTCATAAATTAGAGAACAAGGAGCTTAAGTGAGATATATGCACAAGACCACCTAGCTGATAGAAATGATCTTGTGGGGGATAATTCTAATCCGCGGAGGACTAGATTAGAGTTTATTGAGATTCCTCTTGCTCTCATTGCCACTAAACTAGTGCTATCCCAGCATTGTCATTTGGTTCAGTCTTCTGATCCTTAATCTTATGCTCAGGCTACTGAGCATACCTCTTGGGAGTCCATCATGGGGGAGGAGTACAACTCCCTCCTCGAGAACTAGACTTTGGATCTGGTCCCCTTTCCTTCAGGAAGAAAATTTGTGTGATGCAAATGGGTCTATAGGACCAAGAGTGTTGCAGATGGGAAAATCACGAGATAGAAAGCCATGCTAGTAGCCAAAGGCTTCCAACAAGTGCATGGAATTGATTATGTTGAGACCTTTGCTCCACTAGAAAAGATGGATTCCATATGCCTTGCACTTTCCATTGCAGCTACCCAGGGGTGGGAAGTACATCAGATGGATGTGAAGAATGCCTTTCTTCATGGAGACCTATCTGAGGAGATCTACATGGAGCAATGACATGGTTTCATTATAGATTCATCTTTTGTCTGCAGATTGAACAAGTCTCTCTACGGCCTTAATCAGGCCCCGAGAGCTTGGTATGCAAAGATGGATTATTTTCTCTTATCAGAAAACTTTGAAAGATGAAATTCTAATCTGAATGTTTACATGCTCAGGACACATGACTTTCTTATTATCCTAGTTTTGTATATGGATGATCTCCTAATCACCGGTAGCTCGGCTTCAACCACTGTTGCAGTGAAGAGGACCTCGCATGATAAGTTGTTGATGATGGACATGGGTCCATTATGCTTCTTTCTTGGTCTTCAGATTAGCAAGGATACCACAGGCATCAAACTCTCTCACGCTAAGTATGCATGGGAGCTCCTCAAGGGATTTCACATAACTGACTACAAGCCAGCACCGACTCCTTTCCTGTCTGGGGTCTGCCTTCAGGATGGAGGTGACACTCCATTAGTTGATAGTAATTTTTACTGCCATCTAGTGGGGAGCTTACTATAACTCACCCACCTCAAACCAGATCTCTCATATGCAGTAGGGGCAGTTTCCAAATACATGTAGGAGCCGCATGAACTACACTGGAAAGTTGCCAAGCGCATCCTATGATATGTACAGGGCATCATTACCTTCGGGATTCACTATGCAACATTGACTGCATTGTATCTCCTTAGCTTCATATATTTTGATTGGGTGGGCAACAACATTCATTGCAAGTCCACCTCTAGAAATTCACTCAGTCTAGGGTCTAGCCCTATCCATTGGTCGAGCAAGAGGCAAGCTGCTATTGCTCTCTCTTCAGCTGGGGCCAAGTATAGAGGAGTAGTCAACATCACCATTGAGGCTATGTGGCTAGAGCACTTCCTCACTGAGTTGGGCATCCAATTCCACTAGCCCACTATTATATGGTGTGACAACCAGAGCACTCTCAAATTTTGCAGGGATCTAGTATAGTGGCAGTGGACGAAGCACACAGAGATCCATATGCACTACATCAGACTTAGTACATGACCAGGTCATTGATTTGCAGTTCTTTCCTTCAACAGAACAAATTGCAGACATCTTCACCAAGGCATTCACTTAGCAGAAGTTTCACTCTCAGCATGATTGTCTTGGAGTGAAGGACACACTTGCTTAGCAATTTTTTTTTCTTCCTCTTTCCTTTTGATTACATTGTATTATTGGGGGGAGGGGGGGGTTCCTAAGAGGTTTTCCCTCTTTCCTCAATTTTAGTATAAGTTGCACTTTATTTTGGGTGAACTTTGGCCTCAGTTGCGAGGGCCCATTTTCTATTTTTGTCCATAGTGGTGTTTGGTAAAAAAAAAAAATTATCAGCTAAACAACTCTCCAGGTAAGATACTTGGAGAGTGTACAAATAATCATACATGATACACTCTATATCATATCAGGAGAACAACCTAGTATATATAGGCTTTCACACAATCAGGAGGTTTGAACCACTCCCTGAATATTAGGATCTGAGATCTAATATTAGAGTCTCATTCCTATCTTCACCATAACAATAATCTAACTTTAGCTTTCTCCATTAATTCAAACACTCCCGCTTAATGGAGAAATGGTACTAAACAAATAACATATGCCTGTTGGGCTCAGTCTCAACTAGGCTTACAGTTGTAACATGAAACAACTTGGTAACAAAGTTTTCATTTTATTCTTCTTGAAGTAGAGTCCATACTTATTCAATTGTGGATGAGGCTTCATCTTCACTTTCTTTGCCATGAGGTAGTGTTGTATCTTCAGCTCATTTCTTCCCCTATGAAGGAAAGCTTGAATTCTTATCCTTCCCCTTCTCGGAATTATGTCAGGCTAGATAAGAGAATTTTCCTTCTCTTTATTTCCGGTGTTAACCATTTGAATGCGAGCGATGATGTCTTGATGTTATGCTCTTAACCTCTAAATGATACCCAAATATATAATATGCGAAGAAAAGAGACCCAGAATACAGAATATGCAAAGAAAAGATACCCAGAACACATAATAGCAATGAATTTATTATTCAGAGAGTAATGTTCACTTGCCTCTTCGAGGGGGCAACCTCCAATAGAGCAGAGCTCGATTACAAAATAAGACACGATTCTCCTCGCAGGGAGTTTCTATCCTTTATATATGACTCCTACGTGCAATACCGCGGGCCAATACCATGTATTACTAATACCATCTATCTAATACCACGACCCATTCGCAACTAACTGTGGTTCCGTTATTAAATGCAGATTAACCACTTACAATTATTAATATGGGCTTTATTGAATCTTGACTATGACATGGTCCCATTACATAGATAAGGGGGTTAGGGTGGGACCCTAACATGCCCACCCCCTTAAGACTAGCCTTATCCTCAAGGCTGAAGCTGCAGAAATTGCTGCAGAATAGTGGCTGGCTCCCAAGTTGCATCATCTGGAGAGGTGTCTTTCCATTTGACGAGGACTTCCTTAATCATGCGGCCATGCAGTTTCTTGACTCGTGTGTCGAGGACCTATTCCGGTTGAAGCCAAATGGATCCTTCTTCGTCCAATTCCGGGAGACTAGTTTGAATTCTGCAATTGTTCCCAATCACTTTCTTGAGGCATGAGACATGAAAAATTGGATAGATTTTTGCAGTAGGTGGCAAGGCCAACTTGTAGGCCACTTCTCCAATGCGTTGAAGTACTTGATAGGGTCCATATAATTTGGGAGAGAGTTTCTGACATCCCTTATCTTTGAGTGATGTGTGCTTATATGGTTGGAGCCGTAAAAAGACCTGATCCCCTTCTTGAAAGTGGCGCTCTGAGCGATGCTGGTCTACCTGTTGCTTCATGCGGTTCCGAGCTTGATGAAGATTCTCTCTAAGATGGGCGAGCATAGTTGCGCGGTGTTGTTAGAGTTGATCCACTGCTTGGAATTTTGAGCATCCCTTGAGATATGAAGTAGGTGAAGGTGGGAGTTGACCATATACTGCTTCATAGGGAGTCATTGTGGTGGTGGCATGATAGTTGGTGCTATACCACCATTCTGCCAGAGGTAGCCACTGTACCCAAAGGTGTTTTTTTTCTGAAGTAAAACACCCAAGGTAGGTTTCTAGACATTTGTTGACGGCTTCAGTTTGACCATCTGTTTGCAGATGGTAGGAAGTACTGAGTTTTAGTTGAGTGCCTTGGATTCTGAAGAGTTCCTGCCAAAAATTGTTGGTGAAGATCGGGTCGCGGTCGGACACAATAGAAATAGGCATGCCATGCAATTTGAAGATCTGATCCATGAAAGTATGAGAAACCAAGGTGGGTGTAAATGTGTGGGGAAGAGCGCAGAAATGAGCATACTTCGACAACCGGTCCACAACCACCATGATGACTGACTTGTTCCCTGATTTTGGCAGCCTGTAATGAAATCCACAGAAACTTCCGTCCAAATTGATGCCAGAATGAGAAATGGTTATAATGTGCCAGGTGTGTTGACGGTTTCCCCTTTGTGGCGTTGATAGACATCGCATTCGGTTACGAAGGTAAGGATGTCCTTTTTCATTCCTGTCCAGAAAAATGATCTTCTGGTGCGAGCATACGTCTTCTGAAAGCCCGAATGTCCT
>APFE030190417.1:64329-93528 GCA_000404065.3 Pinus taeda
CAGCCTATGTGAAGGTTGCATTTTGGGGAAACAACATAGAGAAAGTTTTCCATCAGGTAAAAGCATAAGGGCAAAGGCACCCTTAGAGATCATCCACTCAGATTTATGTGGACAGATGCAAGCTCCATCATTAGCATGTAGCCAATATTTCCTAACATTTATTGATGACTTTACAAGAAAGACTAGGGTCTATTTTCTTAAAAACAAAAGTGAAGTGTTTGAAAAGCTCCGAAATTTCAAAGCACTTGTGGAGAACCAAAGCGGGTTGCATATTAAAGTTTTGAGAACTGATAGAGGAGGTGAGTATATCTCCAAGGAATTCCTAAGATTTTGTAGAGAAAATGGAATTCATAAACAATTTACAGCAAGGTACACTGCACAGCAAAATGTAGTTGCTGAAAGGAAGAACAGGACCATCATGGATATGGCGAGGAGCATGTTGAAGGCAAAGCATTTTCCGAATGACTATTGGGCTGAAGCTATAAATTGTGCAGCATATATTCTGAATAGGTGTCCTACAAAAGCAGTGATGAATAGAGTTCCAGAAGAACCATGGAGTGGGAGAAAGCAAGGAGTCACCCACATGAGAGTTTTTGGATGTGTGGCCTATGCACACATTCCAGATCAGCTAAGGAGGAAGTTGGACAACAAAGGGGAGAAATGTCTTTTCATTGGATAAAGTGAAGAATCCAAGGCCTATAGGTTGTATATCCCATCTACCAAGAAGTTTTTCATCAGCAGAGATGTTCAATTCATTAAAGAGGAAGCTTGAGATGGAAGTATAGAGAAAACAATGAATGTTAAAAACTATTTGTCTCATGATGAAGATGATGAGGAGGTGGCCGAAATGCATCCCCAAATAGCAGCACCAACACAAAGACAACAAGCGACACCATTGAGGCTAAATGAGAGTGCTTCTCCAAGCACACCACAAGGAGGAAATTCAAGTGCGTCTTCAAGCACTTGCACACCAAATGAAAGAGGTAAGAAGTTTAGAAATCTAAGTGATATTTATGATAAAGGAATGAATTCCTTATTTGCCTTGTTTTGTCATGTTGATGATCCTATTCATTTCGAGGATGCAATTAAAGATAAGAAATGGATAGAAGCTATGGATGAGGAGATGAATGTCATAGAAAGAAACAAAACATGGGATTTGGTTGAGCTACCAAAAGGTAAAGAAGTCATTGGAGTGAAATGGGTTTACAAGACCAAGAGCAATGCTGAAGGCAAGATAGAAAGGCACAAGGCAAGGCTGGTTGTCAAAGGGTACAAGCAGCAGTATGGGAGAGATTATGAGGAGACTTTTGCACCGGTTGCAAGAATGGAAACCGTGAGAGTAGTGCTGTCCATAGCAGCACAAAACAAATGGAAAGTCTACCAAATGGACGTGAAGTCAGCATTCCTAAATGGAGTGTTAAAGGAAGAGGTTTATGTTGAACAGCCTCTAGGCTATGAGAAGAAAGGTGAAGAGCACAAAGTGTGCAAATTGAAGAAAGCTCTTTATGGGCTGAAGCAAACGCTAAGAGCATGGTACAGCAGAATAGATTCATATCTATTGGATAATGAATTCGACAAGTGTGAAGGAGAACCCACCATCTACATCACAGAAAAATATGGTAAAATTTTAATTGTTGTCTTATATATTGATGATGTTATTTTCACAGGGAATGATGATCAGCTCATTAAGAATTTTAAATCAGTTATGAAAGAGGAATTTGAAATGACTGACATGGGTTTCTTGAGATACTTCTTAGGCATAGAAGTAGATCAAAATGAAAAAGGAATTTTTATCTCATAGGCAAGATATGTAAATCAAGTATTGAGCAGATTTAACATACAAGAATGCAAGGCAGCGATCACTCCCACAGTAATGGGATTAAAACTCAGCAGAGAGGAAAGCAGCAAGGATTTTGATCCTAGTTTGTACAAGAGTATTGTAGGCAGCCTTATGTATTTAACAGCAACTAGGCCTGACAATATGTATGCTGTTAGTTTAATTTCCAGATTCATGGAGAGGCCAAAGGAGGCACATTGGCAGGCAGCAAAAAGAATTTTGAGGTATGTCAAAGGTACCAAAATGTTTGGAATTTATATAATGTCACAGAACATTCATATTTGGTTGGATACACTGATAGTGATTGGGCTGGAAGTGTTGATGATCGGAAAAGCACTTCCGGTTATGTTTTTCATATGGGTTCAGGAGCCATTTCATGGGCTTCTAAGAAGCAGTCCATTGTAGCATTGTCTACAGCATAGGCTGAATATGTGGTAGCTACAGCAGCAGCATGTCAAGCAGTTTGGATGAGAAGGATTTTGAGGAGTTTAGGCCAAGAGAAGGCAAAAGCGACAGTGTTTTTTTGTGACAATAGCTCAGCTATTGCATTGTCAAAGAATTCAGTGTTTCATAAGAGAACGAAACACATTGATACAAGGTTTCACTACATCATAGAATTGGTGAACAATGGAGAAATTGTCCTAGAACATTGCATGACTCAAGAACAAGTTGTAGACATCTTGACAAAGCCATTGGATCATAAAAGCTTTGAATTTTTGAAGAAGTGTCTGGGTATGACTGAATGCCCAGCAGTTGAAATTAAAGGGGAGTGTTGAAAATGTAATTTCAACGCAGCCGTACCAACGCCCAAAACCACCACAGTAAAACCACAAACCCGCGGTGAGTTTCTTGGACCGCTTTTGTGTGAAGGCAGTTTTCGTACATAAGCGACCCAAGAAAATATAGTGTTGACGTGTGGCAGAGGCCTGACGTCACCCTCTGACAGTTTCTCGGGTGGTAAAGCTCAGTTAAAAAGGCTCACCCGATATTCTCCTCCGCCGTCCGATCTACTCCATCGTTCTCTGTCGTCGATTGTTCCAAGATGCATACGAGCCTGCAGTTAATGTTGCGTGCAGTTATGACTTGAGGGAAATGATACACACTAATTAATTCTTAACAAATTGACTAACTATTATAACCACTATGACCTTGGACACATAATAAAAAAGACTCCACAACAATGGTCTTAAATCATTATTTTTTGACAAAAAATATAGTAACAAGTACATAGCTTCATCAAAAACTCATTGGAATGACCAATGATGACGAACATTTTTTGACTGTCACCAAAAGTAACCAAAAAGAGCATTGGTGAGGGTCAATAAAATATCGTCACCTGAAGTGTCACCAAAATGAGAATTAGTGATGGGCCTTTAACAACCCTCACCAAAAGTGTCACCAAAGAGAAAATTAGTAACGGGCCTTTAACAACCCTCACCAAAAGTGTGATTGAAAATGGATTTGGTGACAAACTTTAAAGGACCATCACTATATACACATACAACAACGATTTTTTAAAGAACCTCACCATATGTGACATTGGTGACGAACCTTAAAGGTCTGTCACAGGCATGAAGCGTTATAAAAAACTCATTGGGATGATCAATGATGACGAACATTTATTGACCATCACCAAAAGTAACCAAAACGATCATTGGTGACGGTCAATAAAATATCGTCACTAGAAGTGTCACCAAAGAGAGAATTAGTGATGGGCATTTAACGACCCTCACCAAAAACAGAATTAGTGACGATCCTTTAACGACCCTCACCAAAAGTGTCATTGAAAATGGATTTGGTGACAAACCTTAAAGGACCATCACTATATACACTTACAACAACGCTTTTTTAAAGACCGTCACCATACGTCACATTGGTGATGGACCTTAAAGGTCCATCACAGGTATGACCCTCACCAATTACCTCTTTTCTTGTAGTGGCGGGGAAAATGTCTAGCTTCTGGGCATCCAAAGAATAGTCATCACTTCTACAAAGTATATCAAACTCAAAAATAAAAGAGTCTGAATCTTCATGGACCTTACCGTGAAAGCATGGAAGAACAGAAGGTGGAATGCTTTTCGTTTGAATAGTTGCATTTAGGTCCACAATTGGAAACCCAGAAGTGGATTGTTCTTCTAGTGGTTAATTCTCCCCAGTCCCTTCTCCATGCACTTCTTCATTATCTGTCATCTTTCCTCCTCCAAACAAACCACTTCCTATAGACTATGAAGGTTTATTGTGTCTTAGATTTAGTTTCTTAGTCCAAATAGTCTCCTTCTTCCCCTTGACTGGCTGTGAGATTCCTGAACTAATGTCTCCAGAGTCTAGGTGAAAGGTACTAGTGTGATTGGTCTGTATCTGCTTGGAATTATTGCCTACAATAGAAGGCTCACCATGAGAATTTTTTTATGATTTATCAATATTTGGTCTGCCCTTCTTTGGCTTTGGACCACTACCTCTCCTAGTCATTCATTTTGAAAGAAATTAAACCAGAAATAATCAATAGAATTGTTAAAATTCTTGCTAGAAAAAATAATTTCAAACCCAAATGTTGTAGCTAATTCAAAAAAATATGTCTACGACACATAATTAATGCAAAGGAAATTCCTTCAAGAAATATAAGCACACTACAAATAAAAAATAAAGCATACTTACCTCTACAAAAAAAAAATCAAAACTTTACCAGAATTCCTTTCAATGCCTCCCAACCAACAGTGCCGAAATGTTGGTTGGTGGAATTTTACATTCAATTCACAACATTTACTTGTCAAACCTGGGCCTCGTAGACTTCAAGGCATAGCACAATCAATGCCAAAGGTTTTGGACAAATTTTGTAACTCCTATCTCTATCCCGACAATTAAATTAATCAGGTTAAAAAAGGCTTAAATTAAAATCCTTGACTTTTATTCCTGCATTTTTCACACAGTAACACCAAAACCACTCCAGAAACTAGATCTCCACACAAAATAACAATTAGAGACTTTTCAAAAATATTTCTTATCAAAACAAATGAACTCAGGATTCAACGGCATAATCAATCAAATGAAAACTTTGTTCCTGTTCTAAAGAACCATTCAAAATATTATGGTCATGTGATTTAAACAAACCTTGTTCTTGCACTCTCAAAATATTTTGTTCTTGCACTAAAGACAATGTGTGGAAATCTAGCTATTATGGTGTGAAATAAAAGCTTTCTCAAATTAAAAGTGCATTCTCGGTCTCAAGACACATTGTTTTGTGACTAAAAATCAAATCTTGACATGGAATAGAAACTTTATCAAACATAAATGAAACATTTCACACATGTGCACACAAGACAAAAGAATACCTCACCAACCAAATTCAATAATACAATGCTCCTGTTCAATCAATACCCTCTTTCAAAAGAAATATATGTTTATGTGAGAAGATGGTATAAGTTACCTAGAATAAGGAACTTAGAATGATAATTTAATAACAAAGGAACCTTTGTTCCTCCACTGAAAGTCTCAAGGAAACTGAGTTCTTATCCTAGGCTTCACAGAACTAGTGACACTATGTATCATTCAAATAATAAAACTTTATAGAAGAGAGTAAGCCTACTCACTAATATGTAGTTTCATACAGAGATCCCCAGGGTTTTTAACACAATATCAACATTCATCATTCATTTACTTGGAGCGATATTCAATGTGTGCCAAAAAAACTTAAATATGCATATTCATGTTGTGAAACTAAATCTTCAATGTGAAACATGTCTTTTTCACCATCAACCTAATCTCCTTGTCTCGATTCGTTATAAGATAAAAGAACTATTACAAAACTACTTGCTAGGGTTTAAAACTTGGTTCAAGAAATAACTTTGAAAATGAAAAAATACATTGTCAAATCTTAATCGTTATTGGCTCTCATAAACAATGCACATGATTTCCAAACATTTCATTCAAGAAATAACTCTTAAAAATCATAATAAATCTCAGATTTGATTCATTACCATTCCTCACAAATAATGCACAAGGTTTCTTGCTATTTCACATGCACCCAACATGAGCAATCGAAAATGCACACATGCACACACCAGCTTTAGCGCATAATATATCACACAACAAATGATTTGAGGGAGAACAAGTTGAGTTGGTTGGGGCCTAGCCAACCAAATTGTTTCCCTTTGATAAAATAAATTAACTTATGCGATACAAATTAAGCTCCTTTTAGTGAACAAAAAGTCTTTTCTCAATACATTCAGTGTAATAACAAATCTAACTTCAAAGGAGGTTGTGGCAATACAAGCCTTCAAAGTATCGACACAAGAAACTATCCATAGTATTGCTAGCCTATATATTCTTGTAACTGATATATATACATTTTACACACGCTCTCATCCATATCAAGCCAGTCACAAAAATACATATTGTTACGAACTGACTCCTGACAATAGAAACCCTTGCATACTCTATTTTACTCGAACCATTTGCAGGAGGCCAATAAACAAAACTATGTTGAAGACTAAGAGTAGAATCATGTGGCTCCTTCCTTGACAACTCACAATCAAATTCTCAGTCAAACCGTCGAATACAATAGTCTCCCTTCTTTAGTGCAAGAATCGAGATTAGTGCAAGAATCTCAGGATATGATCTTCCCGTACCATAACACTCTGATCTTGAAATTAGTGACAACCATTTTAAGAGATTCTTTAGGTAACATGATGGTAAAGTTCTAGTTAAAATATTAATCTATTTTACCCTTTTAATATAGATAGGCAACATATATCGATTATACCCAAAGAAACATAAGAAAAGTTAAAATTGTATTTATGGAGACCTGTTTGATTTGTGAAACATAGGTTAAGGCAAGGGTATTTTGGTAAAAAATAGAATAATTATAGGGCTTCAATAACTAATACCAAAATTAGAATTAACCTTTGTTTTCGAGTTCGTTTGTAAGATCAACCACCCACTATAACTACTCCACCACATATACATTTGAAATATACATGCCCTCATCGAAATTTAACATTCGAAATTTAACATGCCCTCATCGAAATTATGACTTTGACTCATAAACAAACCATCGAATATGATAGACGTAGCATGTCGAGCCATCAAGCCTGCTAATCCGGCAACCATTCGATCACAAAACTTCAATGTTCTTTATACCTTCAGTTTGGTGATTAACGATGCTTATATTAATGGTAGCATCGACAAGAAGGGGAATGAATGTGATACAAGGTTCCTGTGAGTGCCGAGTGGAGAGCACTGGGAGGCAACCAATCAGGGATGAGTCTGTCCAACTACTTTCCTATTGTTGGATGAGAATGGAAACAACGATATTTGGTATCGCCTTTATAAAACCTCAGCCAGAGGTCCTGGTTTGCGGCGAACAAAAATAAGGTGTTGAATTGGTGATTAGCCTGCTTTGTGTGTAAAGAATATCTCAACCGCAGGACATTTCTAGGAAGATAGTGGTTGCCACGAGATTTGAAACCCAATTGGCATGCAAGTGACAATAAATGGTACGCTAAGTCCGGCTCTTTCGATCAGGACGGAGACGAGAGCAGAAGAGAGAAAGAGAGTTTATCATACGATCACGGATTTTCTCCAGAAGGGCGACGTCCATCACCCCGGCATAGTGAATCTCTCTCAGCTAGCGGCGTGGCTTGCCTTGTAATATTAAATGTTAAATTCACAACATAAAGATTTGAGCTGCCGGTATCAAATATGACCGTAAAAGTCTGAGCTGGAGTTCCAATTCCAATCTCTTCGAAGCTCTGAGGCAGTCTGTTCGGCTCTCCTCCGCTCTGCTCTTCCGCAAGCCGCTCTCCAGATTTGAAGACCTCATATTTTTGGCCGGAAAGATATTCTTCATAGTGCAATCTGCACTACATTTAGCTCCGGTTATTTCAGTTATTTTTAGTGGGAGGGGGCGCTCCAATTCAACAGCACGCATGTCGACTATAGTAATTCGGAGATAAAAAGGAATGGAAAAAGGAGGTTTGAGTTGGCGGATGCCATTCTCGGTTATTGCAGCCTTGATAATGTTCAGGCGAGTTAAGTTTCCCTGAGTAGCTTATGTCTGTTGTAACGAACATTAGAGCCTGGCAGGTTTGAGGGAAATGGTATGTTGACAACTTGGTATTGATTTGTATAAATTTTGTTCAATAAAAACGAAATATTTTTATATGTAAAGCTCTTTGGTTGAGAGCAATTGTTACAGATCGTCTTTATATTAAAAAATTGGAAATTTCAAGAAAAAAAAACTGGAAGTTAGTCTTTTGGTAGCCATCCCATCGATTTGTTATTAGCAGTCGGAGGAGTCAAGTTTCAAACATTAGTGAACGAGGATGGGATAGCTTGAAGCTGGTAGAATAAGGTGATTATTTGAGACAATGGACAAATGAACATTATCTGAACTGTATTGACAGCTTGAACTCTTCCAATGTACTTATTGTTTGTTGGCATATTATAGAGGAATTTATTTGACAACAGGACATAAAGGAGAATCAGTTTTCAAGGAAATATTTATTTCTTACAAAGGATTATTAATTGAGTATATTTCCCTCTTATCATCAGGCACATTTAATTTTGAAGAATATTGCATTATTAGCAATTTGCCTTTACAAGTACATTTGTGATCATTTGTTGACTTGAGTTGTTTAAATAATGACAAAAATTCATCGATTATTAGAGTTATTGAGAACTCTAATCGTATCAACTGCTAACAACATAGTGCAAATCAGGAAAGACACTCTCTATGACATTCAGACATGCCTGCATAATGTACAGGAAAATATTGAGTTTTTGCAGCTTGGGACAAAGCTACAGCAAGAAGAACTACAGCAATGGAGTCATCATTCTGAACCTGTTTCTGTTCAGAAGATTGAAACAGACTCCCATAAATAGCAAGTCAATAATGTTACAGTTCATTCAAATAAAGTAGCAGTTGTACATGCAGATGCAGAAACTCAATCTGCACTTCCCAAGTCCATCATCAAACCTTGGGAACAGCTTGTCCACAACAAGCATAGAATCGGTCTTGGATATGACAAGGACTTGTCCTTTCATATTCCAGACTATGCCAAGCCCATTCAGTTTCAGAGTGTTGGATTCATTCATGACAGTTCACCTGCTCCTTATGACAGTTCAGCTCCAGCTGTTCCAAACTCTGCCCCTCTTCTACAACAACAGATTGTAAAATGCCAACACTGTGACCGAGTTGGCCATTTGAAAGATCACTGTTTTGATCTTCATCCATGTAAGCACTGTCATAAAACCAGTCATTCTTCAAGTAGATGCTTCAGAAATAAATGTCCTGCAAGAACAAAGATTCATCTTGGATGGATCGCTTCTTGGCAATGGGCATCAACAGCCAAGAAGATATTCGAAACACATGTCAGAACTTGTTCCAGAGTATTGAGCAATCTTGCAGTTGAGTTTTCTCCATCATCTCACCTTGTATCTGACAGGGGGGAAATGATGGTCATCTACAAGCTTCAGATTCACATCAAGCGAGCCTGAGCCACAACCTGCCACACCAGTTTCAGAGTTGTAGCCATAGACAAAGATGCCCGTGAACATGCCTTCAATTGGCAATCTGGGACACTTCCTCTAGCATAAGTCTTTAGCTTCTTGCCAGTTTTGGAAGAGTTTCAGGAACAAAATTGAGAACACTTCCTCTAGCAGAAGACTTCAGCTTCTTGCCAGTTTTGGAAGAGTTCCGGGAACAAAATTGAGGACACTTCCTCTAGCAGAAGACTTCATCTTCTTGCCAGATTTGAAGAGTTCCAGGAATTGCATTAAGCATTCCAGAGTTGTTGGTCATCCTTAAACCATCACAGGTTGAGACTTCCCTTTTCAGGTTGAAGTTTTACCTTTTATGCGGGGTGAGACCTCCCTTTTATGGTTGAAGGTTTCCCTCTTTAAAACAATAGGATCACTTCCTCTAGCAGAAAAATTCAGTTTCTTACCAGTTTTGGAAGAGTTCCGAGAACTGCACTAAGCGTTCCAGTGTTGGTGTTCATCCTTAAACCACCGCCCTTTATACCAACATTTCAGAGAGCACATTCAGCCTAGTGCTGCCTTGCATTTTTGCACATTTTGTATTACAACTCTCTTCTTGGACTCATACATAACCCTTCAGATCAAGGGGGGGAATGTTGGACACCTAATCCTAAATGGGTTAGTGTGGAAGATAAAGAGACTAAGTAGTCCAAGAGACCTTGGGATGTGAATCCCAACGGTCACCATATTGTACTATAAATGTATATCAATTGTTAATAAAAATTGCACTGTATGTTTTATCTTTCATATCTTTCTTGCTCCCCATGTGTGTTTAACACATCCCTCTCTCTCTTGCGCAGAAAAGAGGCTCTTCTCTACTATGCAGAAAAGAGACTCTCTCTCACACACATGTTGAAGGAAGGTGCAGAATTTAGGGCTGCAACTGCAGAACCAAAGTTTGACTAGCGTTGACCAGAAGACTCCCTCATCAGAACTGCACTGTAGGTCCATCTGGATCTCCTCTGAAGGCCACACATTTTGGTGGTGGAATCAAGCCAATTAGACAGTCGGTTCGCAGGATATTGTTTGCCCTAGTTTGGGACTGATCTAGGGTTTGCTGCTATGTATGTAAATCAGATTTATGTACTATTTCTCTCAGCTGGATTATTGAAGATAAAGGAAGATTTGATCAAAGGGTTTCCCCACATTGGGGTTTGTCCTTGGCTAGTCGCCACATCTTTTGTCTCTTGACTTGGCTTGTTTTCTGTCGATCGTTTAATGTTCTATCTGCACTTTACTTTATGTACATGTGATTGCTAATATGTGGATAGTAATAAGAAAGATAAGTAAACTGCTCTAAGCATAGAACATACCATAATTTAACATCTTCTGTATTGAGGTTTTAATGTCTGCTTGTTGTACTCTTGCTTCATTATCTTTTGCCAATAGATTAATCCCCAATGCTTGGTAGTTGGATTCTGATAAGATTTTGGCTAATCCTTGCCCTTTGATAAGCTTAGTAGGCTTGATATATAAGTCATATTCCTGGATCTTGGTGATCGACCTTCCTCTTTTGCCCTCGTTATCTCCTTGCACCAGAATGTCTTTGATTGCTACTGTTGTGACATATGCTATAATGTCTGATTGCAATACATAGACTCTGAATGCCTTTAATGCTTTAACTAGAGCATAGGCATGTTTCACCACAATGTTGTACTTCAGTTCAATGTCTCTCAATACTTGACTAAAAAAGGCGATTGGCTCTTCATAACCTTCCTTATTCTCTTGTAACAACACAACAACAATAGTATGGGGGGAAGCAAAAGAAAAGATATAAAAAGGTGTTGAATAATCAGGGTTGACTAGCACTAGTGCTTCAACAAATTCTACTTTAATTATAGCAAAGGATTCCCAAGAAACAAGGCTCCATTTCACCTCGTTCCCCTTTTTCAGCATGTCTGTGATGAATTTCACTATTTTAGCATAGTTAGGTATGAATATTCTTAGATAATTGATCCTTCCCAAAAACACTTGAATCTCTTTCTTGTTTCTAAGCAAGGGAATGTGACTAATAGCCTCCACTTGCTTAGGATCGATTTTTACTCCTTGTGCCACTATGTGTCCCAACAGTTTTGCTTCACTTAGAGAAAATTGAGACTTCTTCGAATTCAGGGACAATCCATATCTCCTGCATTTTTCAAAGGTGAGTTTCAAGTGAAAGATATGTTCTTCATTAGTCTTGGAGAAGATTGTGATGTCATCTAAGCATACCACTACAAACTTATCTTGTTCCCCCACAAATGCTATATCCATATCCCTTTGAAATGTTGCTCCTGCGTTTATAAGACCAAATGGCATGTGGGAATACATGAAAGTCCCCCAAGGGGTGGTGAATGTCATTTTCTTTTGGTAATCTAGGTGTACTACCCCCTGATTGTATCCTAAGAAACCATCCATCATGGACATCCTAGCTGAACCAACCACTTTCTATAATATGTAGTCCATCTTGGGTAGTGGGTAGTTGTCTTTTAATGAGGCTCTGTTAAGGTTCTGAAAATACACACACAACCTTATTTCTCCATTCCTTTTTTGGACTCGAACTAAGTTTGATACCCACTTAGAATACCTTAGAGGCACTATAAGTTTATCTTGCAAAAGCTTCCTTACTTCTTTCTCAATAGATGGCAGAAGGAGAGGATTGATTTGCTTGAGATTTTATTTACAAGGTTTGTTAAATTTGGCAACTAGGGCCAAACTCCATGTGGGTCATCTTATTTATGGCAGCTGATATTTTTCTTGGATCCATCTCATCGAGAGATGTAGGATTGATCTAAATATCATCTGATTCTGATAAATATTCATAGAGATATGAATTTATTTGTGTTATTGGACAAATCGTCAAGGTCAACGAACAACCAAATAAACCCCACAAGTGCTCAACGTTTTAGTATAAAAGGAGATGACTTGAGAGTCATTTATTACACTCACTTCACTCACGATCTCTCTCCACTTGTTTTGTGTTTGGTGGCAAGAGAGATCTAGAGGGAGAAGCCCTAGACGTTGAACCTAAGATGCCCTAGCCACAATCTTATGAGGAGATCATCTTGCAGGGAAGAGGAGATCTATACGCTGCCATAGAGGAGACTAATTCGTTGCCCTAATAAGATCTAGATGCAATCATGGAGGATCATGGAAGAGTCTTATACGCAGCCCTAATCTCATCCATGCAAGAAGAAAATCTAGCCACAATCTTGAAGGAGATATGGCCGCAGAGCCCTAGTTGCAGTCAATTCTAATCCACAACTAGAAGAGCCCTAATCCGCAGCTAGAGGAGGCCCTAATCCATAGTCAAGAGGAAGACAAGACACGAGGAATGATAGGACTGTTTTGGGTTAGTTTCATCCTCTACAGAGGTTTGAGTTGAGGGGAAAGGAAGCCGCAACTCATAGAAGGATTCTAGGGTCACTTAAGGGCTGACTTAAGGAGCTGTAGGGTACTAAAGTCTTAACACAGATGTAGGTCATTTTTGGAAGTTGTAAAAGGAGGCCGAGACTCTATTTTAGGGATCTGTTAAGCTCATTAAGAATAAAAGGAAATTCCGCAACAATTTCAAGGAAGATTGGGCATGTTTGAGTGGGCTAAAGATGATTGTCATCTTGCCCTAACCAGACCTTAAATTGCAGCAAAGATATATCAATCAAGAGGAAGCTATATGTTGTATCTATGTTGAGTTTGTGCTAGGTGGAATATTATCCTTACATGGACATAATTTTATGCAGTCTGTATGAGTAAGTGAAAACAAGCTACAGTCTTGGGTGTAGGATCTAGGTGACTAATGCAGTCATAGATGGAGCATAGATCCGCATTATAGAGGATAGTTTAGGATGTCCTTCTCAGAGGTTTGATATCCTAGATGAGGTACAGTAAGGTACCTCTGCTAAATCATATCTACAAGTTACAACGAGCTGCTTTGCTAGGCTGCAAGCCATAGCAAGTAGCTAAGGCTGTTCCATGACCATGTTATAGTATGCAACATGTAGGTGACAACATGTTGGGTGAAACATAGTAATGAAGTGTTGCATAGCAATGATGAGATGCAACATGATGGAGGATGCAACATGACAGGATGCAGCATAATAAGATACAACATGATGGAGGATGTAGCATGATAGGATGCAACTTGATGAGATACAACATGATGAGATGCAACATGATGGAGGATGCAACATGATAGGATGCAACATAATAAGATGCAACGAGATGGAGGATGCAACATGATAGGATGCAACATGATGAGATGCAACATGATGTAGGATGCAACAAGATGAGATGTAGCTTGATGTTGGATGCAACATGGTGATGGATGAAGCAAGATGATGGAATCACCTTGGAAGAATGTTTGCGTTCATCTGAATTCAGAACTGTAGCCCATGTCCTAAGATCTGCAACCCCATCTTCATGGTGAAGATCTCTACTCTTATTTTGTCAAGTCAAGTGTTGACTTTTGATGTATATGTACTATCTCTTTTTGCTGAAATATTGAAGAATATAAGAAGAATTGATCAAGTGTTTCCCCACATTGGGGTTTTTCCCTGGCTGGCGCCACATCTTGTGTCCTCTTGTCTTCTGCGATTTATGTTTATGTTATATCTGCAGTTTACTTTAATGCTGATGTGATTGCTAATCTGGAAAAGCTATTGAGCTAACTATGAAAATTGAAATAAATTTCTCTAAGCATAGAACATACCTAAACTTAACATGGTATCAGAGTTGAGGTGAAGACAAAACCCAAGCAAGAGTGAAAGAGAAATCACCGAAGACAGTTAGGAAATGACAAAAGGATCAACGGGTTCCTCATCCCTCTTCAAATTCATCAAGGGTGAAATCGAAGCAGAGAATATTATCAGAATGGTGCAACAGAATATGGCCTACCTAAAGATCACTTCATTGGGAAGACTGGATCTCAGGGTGGAAGGAAAGGTAGATAACTATTTTGGCCATTATACGAAGGAGTGTCTGAATGGTAGGGACACATCACTTGATGATGATAACAATCATTCCAAGGAAATCTTCAATGGGTAGAGGAATGATAGGTAATGCAGGTCATCAAGGAAATTGTCAACTATTTAGAGAAAGCAAGAAACCCCAAGTATGAAGAATTAAATGTTGTTTATGATAAGATAAAGAAGCGCTATCTTGTATTTGCCCTCTCCTTCAGATTCTTTGGGAATCTAGCTTATCGATTATAGTGCTTCAAGGCACTTCATCAAATAGAAGGGTGCTCTCTATAATTTGGTAGAGATGGAAACAATTGTGGGATTATACTTGGAGGCGATGTCACCTATCTCGGAAAGGGTGTAGGGAAAGTTACCCCTCAATTGAATGAGGGTAACTAGATTCATTTACTGAATTTCGTTTATGTACCTGATCACAAGAAGAACCTGGTGTCCATTTTGGCAATGGAAGTCAAAGGTTACAAGGTGGCATTCATTGATGGAAAGGTACATGTTTGAAAATGAAATTTTCAAAGATGCTTTTACTCATGGGTTCAGGGTTGGCAATTTGTGTCAAGTTGTAGGATGGTCCATTGGGGATCATGACATATCTCATTTATAACACCTGAGATCTACTTTATGAGGCCCTAACCGATGTGAGTCAGATGGTGACTCGGATGCATGAATTCAAGAAGAGCATGAAGGTACATGTCTAAGATGTACCGAAGGAAAATCTTACAACGGGACCATTCCCCACATGTAGCAGGTCCACAGGTTTGGAACAACCTGAGGGGTTTGAGATTCATAATTGGGAATCTCATGTATACAGGTGGAAGAAAGCCCTCTATGGCTTGAAGTAAAACACCCCATCCTAATATGAGAGGATTGATAACTGTCTGATGAAGCTGAGATTCACTAAAAGTGAAGCCAATCCAAACCGTTGTTTGAAGGTTGTGGGTGATAGACCTCTCATACCAGCACCTTCTAAGAAATGAACTATTTCTAATAGGTGCAGACCCTCTCACTTACAAAAGTAAGAGGGAGTTGGATTCCAAATATGGAATGGTAAACTACAAGCCCGTGGCTACCTCGAGGATCTTAACTTTCAGAAGTTATATGGTGGTGATGCCGAACCAAATTTGGGAAATGCCTCTAAGTTTCATAAACTCATCTCCATTGATGTTCTTGGTGAAATTTCATTCGTATATGCTTTGAATTTAGCATGGTGAGCTCATATTTGGTTGAGCCTCACTAGATTGGTGCCAAGAATCTTCTGAGATATCTTCAGGGCACAATCTCTCATGGATTGAGATACACTGTCGGAAATATGAAGCTGCATGATTATTCAAATGCTAATTGGGCAGGCAGTGTGGAGGATCGCTAGAGCACTTCTCAGTGTTGGTTCTCTCTGGATTCTTCTTCGATATCATGGATGAGTAGGAAGAAAAATTCGGTTTCTATAAGCACCGTTGAGACTGAATACATAGCTACGAGTATGATCTCGTGTGAAGCTGCCTGGTTATGGACGCTCATCAGTGAGTTGTTTGTACACATGATCAATAGCACTGTGATTATTTGTGACAACCTGGGGGGGATTTGATTATTGAGGAATGTCATATTCGATGATTGCTCTAGAAGATAGACATCATATACTACCTTACCTAGGATATGGTAAGTCGATGAGCGAGGAGGCTCCATCGCATTGAGATTGATGGACAGGTCGCAGAAATTTTTTGAAAGCCCTGGGGAAAAGTCAAATCTGTGACTTTCCAAAACAACTTGGAGTCATTGAGAAACCTTCTTATAAGGGTCTTGCATGTTTCATGTATTGAGCTCTGGGAGCTCTAGGGGGATTGGGGTACTTACTGGGGCAACATACGACCACAAGGCGACTCACCCTCCCTTGGTGGTGCACTATGTATAGGGTGACAAGTTCAACCTTCCCCTATGATACCCTCTGGCAATTATGGAACAAGATGATTAGTTCTCTTGTGGGCCGGGGTGATTATTTCTCTCGTGGAAACTGTGAAATAGGATGATTAGTTCTCCTGTGCACCGGGATGATTAGTTCTCCCATGGCGACTGTGGGACAAGATGATTCATTCTCTTGTGGACAGGACGATTAGTTCTCTTATCGAGGCATCCTGCCCACGCAGTCTGGGACTCATGGGAAATACCTCTCATCTGATCAATGAGCAGGGAAATGGGGTTAGGGACCATAGTAGTACTATCGATGGATACATCATTGTATCTACCATACTCCCTATGCTAGGATGACCTCTATTGATCTGGGATCAATGAAATTGATCTGGGATCAGTATGACTGGTTTGAGACACTCTCTTGTGATATTGATATGGGATCAATGAAACTGATATGGGATTAGTATGAGTGGTTTGAGACACTCTCTTGTGATATTGATCTGGGATCAATGAAACTGATCTGGGATCAGTATGAGTTGTTTGAGACACTCTCTTATGATATTGATCCGGGATCAATAAAAATGACTTCGGGTTAGTAAGAGTGATATGACACACTCTCTTCAGATGAAACTGGCTTCAGGTTAGTAGAGTAGTATGAGGAATTCTTGATCAATTCTTCTTCTTCATGGTTCAGCAGAGCAGTGCAAGGCACTAATGGCAGATATAATACAATTGGACATATGGATCAATGGATGGAGTTATCCCTAGTTGAGAGGGAGTGTTAAATTTGGAAACTAGGGCCAAACTCCATGTGGGTCATCTTATTTATGGCAGTTAATATTTTTCTTGGATCCCTCTCATCGAGAGGCATAGGATTGATCTAAATATCATCCGATTTCGATAAGTATTCATGGAGATATGAATTTATTTGTGTTATTGGACAAATTGTCAAGGTTGTCCAACAACCAAATAAACCCCACAAGTGCTCAACGTTTTAGTATAAAAGGAGATGACTTGAGAGTCATTTCTTACACTCACTTCACTCATGTTCTCTCTCCACTTGTTTTGGGTTTGGTGGCTAGAGAGATCTAGAGGGAGAAGCACTAGACGTTGAACCTAAGATGCCCTTGCTGCAGTCTTATGAGGAGATCTGTATGCTGCCATAGAGGAGACTATTTCACTTCCCTAATAAGATATAGAAATAGTCATGGAGGATCATGGAAGAGTCTTATACGCATCCCTAATCTCAAACATGCAAGAAGACAATCTAGCTGCAGTGTTGAAGGAGATTTGGCCGCAGATCCCTAGCCGCAGTCAGTTATAATCTGCAACTAGAAGAGCCCTAATATGCATCAGAAGGAAGGCCCTAATCCACAACTAAAGGAGGCCCTAATCCATAGCTAAAGGAGGCCCTAATCCATAGTCAAGAAGAGGACAAGATGTGAGGAATGATAGGACTATTTTGGGTCAGTTTCATCCTCTACACAGGTTCGAGTTGAGAGGAAAGGAAGCCACAACTCATTGAAGGATTCTAGGGTCACTTAAGGGCTGATTTAAGGAGCCGAAGGGTACTGAAGTATTAACAAAGCTGAAAGTAATTTTGGGAAGTTGTAAAAGGAGGCTGAGAATCTATTTTAGGGAGTTTTTTTAGCTCAGAAAGAATAAAAGGAAAGGCCACAACAATTTCAAGGAAGATTGGGCATGTTTGAGTGGGCTAAAGATGATTGTCATCTTTCCTTAACCAGACCTTAAATTGCAGCAGAGATATATTAATCAAGAGGAAGCTGCATGTTGTATCTATTTTGATTTTGTGCTAGGTGGAAGATTATCCATGCATGGATAGAAGTTTATGCAGCTTGTATGAGCAAGTGAAAACAAGCTACAGTCTTGGGTGTAGGATTTAGGTGACTAATGCAGTCATAGATGGAGCATAGATGTGCATTATAGAGGAAAATTTAGGATGTCCTTCTCGAAGGCTTGATATCCCGAATGAGGTACAGTAAGTTACCTCAGATAAATCATATCTACAAGTTACAACTAACTTCTTTTCTAGGCTGCAAGCCATAGCAAGCAGCTAAGGTTGTTCCATCACTGTGTTACAATATGCAGCATGTAGGTGACAACATGTTGGGTGCAACATAGTAATGAAGTGCTGCATAGTGATGATGAGATACAACGTGATGAGATGCAGCATGGTGGAGGATGCAACATGATAGGATGCATCATAATAAGATGCAGCATGATGGAGGATGCAACATGATAGGATGCAACATAATAAGATGCAACATGATGGAGGATGCAACATGATAGGATGCAACATGACAAGATACAACATGATGAGATGCAACATGATGGAGGATGCAAAATGATTGGATGGAGCATAATAAGATGCAAAATGATTGGATGGAGCATGATAAGATGCAGCATGATGAGATGCAACATGATGTAGGATGCAACATGATGAGATGCAGCTTGATGTTGGATGCAACATGGTGATGGATGCAGCAAGGTGATGGATGCAGCAAGGTGATGGAATCACCTTGGAAGATTGTTTTCCTTCATATGATTTCAGAATTGCACTCCATGTCCTCAGATATGCAACCCCATCTTCATGGTGAAGATCTCTGCTCTTATTTTGTCAAGTCAAGTGTTGAGTTCTGATGTATATGTACTATCTCTCTTTGCTAAACTATTGAAGAATATAAGAAGAATTGATAAAGGTTTTCCCCACATTGGGGTTTGTCCCTGGCTAGCACCACATCTTGTGTGCTCTTGACTTGGCTTGTCTTTTGCGATTTATATTTATGTTCTATCTGTAGTTTACTTTAATGCTGCTGTGATTTCTAATCTGGAAAAGATATCGAGCTAACTATGAAAATTGAAATAAATTGCTCTAAGCATAGAACATACCTAAGCTTAACGAGGTTTCATACCACGTTTTAGAGGAATCTTATACTGGATAATGTTAGTATGAAATGTATTGAAATCATCATAGGACCAAGGAAAAACATCTTTATAAATGTTGAAGAGATTTAAATGCCTTTGTTTATATTGCAAGGGGATCTATTTTGATAATTTGACCATTTGGGGTTCATCCTTTGAGAAAATATTGCAAACTTCCACCTATTCATCCACTCCTTGTGCTGTAGGTTTTGAGGCTACATCATCTTTACTTAACAGTCTCTCCAGTGGGACTAGGACACAAGGAATAGTATTCCCCTTTAGTTGTAGGATTCTGTGTCCAACAATTGTTTCTTCCCATGTAGTTGTCTTTTCTTCTATCATTTTCTCTTCTTCTTGGTCGATAGTTGAATTTGAAAATTCCCCAATGACTTCTATAAAGCATTTTATCTGCTCGTCACCCTCAAATACTTGCATGTGCTTTACATTATCGGGTATAGAAGGTCTGTATCTGACTTCAACCTCATCTCTGAGAAGTGAATTTTGAGGAGGCTTAAAGTTGCTTGCATCTTCAACAAGAGAATCAACCATTATGTTCCCTTCCCTGGACAGGAATTGAACATTGAATTCCAAGAAGAAGTTTTCCATAAAGTCCCACACCTCATTTTTGTAGGCTCTTAATCTAGGATGTTTAGTCTAACAATGATTTTTTATTTGCTTTACCACTAGCTCAAAGTCTCCATATACTATCAAGCAATCAATATTCATATTCCTTGCTGTTTACAACCTAAGGAGTAATGCCTTATATTCCACCACGTTATTTGTTGCTTCAAAATCCAATTTAAATGAAAGTGGGATCAAGCTACCCTTAGGGGATACTAACAACACCCTTGCTCCATTACCTTCTTTGGAATTAGCCCCATCAAAGTCTAATTTCCATACTTTGCCTTTGACTTTGTGTTGATCGTCTAATTGGACTGCTAGGTGTACCTATGTTTCTTCTGAAATGATATCGTCTTCCTCTAGCAACAAATAAGAAAGATCACTCTCTTTCCTATACACAGGAGAATTATTTGAGCCCTCATCTTTAGTCACTATTTTTACAAACCTTGACTCTCTATACAGTCTTCTTTCTTCACCCCCAGAAGTAGGGATGGTGGCATAATTCAGATCTAACTTGATGGAACCTCCAATTTTAGAACCCCAATACCTAGATAAAATCATGCCAAATCATGCAGGGATATCTGCTACCACTATATCCATCACTACGCTCTTAACATGGATCTGAGCCAGGTTCACTACTAGGTCCTTTATCATTCCCAAGAATTTTACTCTCTTAGAATCGAAGGAGTAAAGGTATTTATAAGGTCTAGTTATCTATAAACCAAGTTGCTCCATTATAGTTAATGGCATGAGATTATGTGAGGCTCCTGAATCCAACATACAGTTGTGAAGTAAAAGGTCATGTATTACAAGGGTCACATAGAAAGGTGCAGTAGAAGGATCTTTCTCTTCGATATGAGGTCCAAAAACAACCATAGGTCTTTCTTCTTGAAGATTTATACAGTCACAGGATGGCGCTGAGGTGGATGGAAGCATAAACTAGGAGACTTGGGCTTTATAAGTGGGTTGTTTTAGGAGTTTAGTTAAAGGAACATGGATTTTGACCTTTTCGAGTTCTTTTTGAATATTGAAGATAGTTTGGTCTTTCTCTATGCTGCTTGATTCTACTGGTTCTCTTTCCTATTCACTGGTCCGTTTTGAAGGGATGGGTGGCTTCTCCTCTTTTTTCTCTTTAGGCTTACGACCACCTTGATTTCGAGAGTCCTTCATTTTTGACACATTTGGATCTAAAGCCCCTTTTCCCTTATCAAGAGTTCTAGGGGTGTCTTAGGGAGAAACACCTTCCTGTTGGTATTGTTCTCTTGACCTTTTTCTTGAGGACTGGAGATCATAATTCCTATGCAGTTGGGCCTACATGAAATTTGCAAACTATTTACAATAGTCACCTATTTCTCCCTCATTGACTGTTGCATCCATATCCTAACCTTCTTCATGATGATTTATGATTTATTACTCCTCTTCTGAGAAAGAAGAGTACAAGTTACCCTGCATTTCATGAGTGCCTTATGATTATTCATCTAGATCATCCTCTACGTACAATGAGAGGGGAGGAATATGGTCAAGTTGTTCTTTTCTTTCCCTTTGTAGTATATGTAATGGATATCTTTGGTATTGGGGATTAAAGCCTCGATTCGGGGCTTGGGCATTCTATTTGGGGAGGGTTTTGTTTTCTAGTTCAAGCTTAACCAGTTTATGTGATAAGATTTTTATTAACTTATCCATTTCTTCTAACTTTTGTTCTTATGATTCTTTTTCTTGACCAGAGGAGGCATTTCTTCTTTTCTTGCATCTCAAATTTCCCGCAGATGTGAAATTTTCCTCCACCTCGAGGGCATCAATTTGGAGTTGGTCCAACATGCGAGACTTCCTCTCCCTTAGTGTAAAACCAAACTTGGACTCAAAGGCCCATACAAATACTAGCTGGGCAATAGCCTGGGGTTGTTTGATTTCAATGGGCAGGTTGTTTTACTGCAGCTTATTAAACCTATTTATAAATTCTAAGATATCTTCATCTGGCTTTTTGTTTATAGCATTAAACCATGTCAAGATATATTCATGATCTCTCTTTTCCCCCCACTTCTGTGTAAAGGATTTTTCCATCTCTTCCCAAGTAGGAATGGAAGTGTCTTGTAAATATTGAAACCACTTTCCGGCTTCTCGATTGAGGGATTGAATGAAAAGCCTCAATACCACATCTAAGTGCTCAACATTTAGATTTTCTGCAAATGCACATAAAATCTCTATATGTCCCTGTGCAGTGGTCTCATCCTTTCCATTGAATCTGGGTAAAAGTTTAAGGTATTCTTGAGGCATGGCACTCAGAGGTTGAGGCAAGTCTAATGGAGCATACTTCTTCAGCAGGAAGCCTAGGACCGCCATTTGTACTAATGGAGGTGGTGCTAAATTGATAAGGGGTCTCTATGTTAAGACAACAATTGACATAGTAGACGGGTTGGGAATTGTGGAATGGCTTATGTGATGACTATGTCTGTCAGTGAGGATGTATTTTCCCTTTCCAATCTTAAGGGGAGGAGGAAATGAGAATGGAGTATTAAATGAAACTTCTTCTTCATTGACCTTTGATGGAAGGATATGGTGTATTAGATCATTTTCGGAAGGGTAGGTTAAGACTCTAGGAATAAAGTATGAGCAATAAATAATGGCATGCTGAGAACTGGATGAGGAGCCTTCAAGAAATGAGGAGACAGTGGCATCAATAGCTGGGTTTTTCTCCTTCCAAACTCTCCTGAAACTTAAGCTCTCTAGCTCAGATACAAATGGATTTTTCTGTTGAGATGTATTTGAATGAGTGTGGGGTTTCCTAAAATCCAGGACGACATTCTCAATATTTAGATAGTGGCATTTCCAAGGTGATGAATCTGAAATCCAGACGTCTTTTCTCACCTTAACAAAGAGTGTCTGAATGTCGTATCCCAGGGGAAAATTTCTCTTAATCCATTCCCTAAAAACGACACCAAAATATTGTTGTCGACAACTTCTAGATTGCAAAGAGACTAGTGCCTAATACATATGAATCTGGTGCATCTCTGATAATTCTTCAAAGGATTTGAGACACCACTTACAATATTTCTTACCAGTAGAACTTAGCTGGTTCAAACAACATAGGAAAGACACAGGCCATGAGTTATTTATATATACAAATGAGATACACAGTGATATAAAGTATCAATCAATGGAGGCCAAAATCACCCAAGGAGTTAGAGATCATTTACTTTAATGTGAATGTGATAGCAGAATAAATAAAGGAAGTAACCCATCATATAGAGCTTGAAATATCGAGAATTCTAGACTTATCTAGATTCAAAAAGAAATGACGGCTATGCAAAAAAGAATGGATGCAAAGACTCATGGAGTGCATTTAAAGATTTAGCTTCCTAAAACTCATACAAGAATTTTTCATCAACATATTAACTCAAATGGATCTGTATAAATAAGGAAACACATTTGGCATCTATATAACGCGGAATCTGAGAAGAACATGAACATTTATGAAATTACAAAAGAGAGGAGACATACTATAATCCCAGAACGAAGGAATCATCATTGATTTGCATGAGTAACACATACATGAAAGATGCAGAACATATATAAAAATAACACAAAATTTATTTACAAAATCATGAACCCTTTTCTTCATTCATCAAAATCACCTATATAGGGCTCTGTAAATAGAGATGGGATATTAGAGTGATATTCCTTCTTGATTTAGATCATTATGTCAAAAATATCTCAAAACTTCAGCATGTGCACATGCACAACTGTTTCAACTAAAATGTACTCATTACAAATGATCAAAGTAAAAAACAAAAGTAAAAATAACATAAAAGTAGTTTAAAATGCCAAAGGTTGGAATGTTCTAGAGAATTATCAAGGGTGGTTGGATGACAAGGTCTTGTGAAGTGCATGCGGAGGCTGAGGACAAACCATTTGCACCATCGGTGGATTAGCAAATAATTTACATCTTTCCCAAAAGGCTTGAGGAGGTAGAGGAGCAACATTGAACTTCTTGTAGTTAATCTTCAACTCAATCAAGCTTGAATAGTCGAGTCTATGATGAAAGAGACTTCTAACCATCCCAAGTAACTGAAATTCCTTTTTTGAGAAGTTCACTACAATTGTCCCTTTTGTAGTAGCCGTTTTATTGTGGGAGGACCCTGCCTTACTCTTTGCTTCAATAATTTTCTGATTATACTGCTCATGTGGTAGTAGTTCTCCATGATATCCCAAAAGATTAGGCAACCCAACTTGCAGGAGTATATCAAATTCTTCATTTAAAACAACCACGTCCTTTTGGAACTTGATGAGGATCTACTATGCTTTGAATTGAGCTTCTTCCTTTGAAATATCCCTAAACATATCCACAACAACACTGGTCCTGCCCACTATATCCATTGGCCTCACCTCCTCTGTTGGCTTCTCACCCAGGAAATGAATAAATTTTAGTGCATATTGGGAGTTATTTATACTCCTCTCTTTAGCATTTATGATTGAGGGTACACTTTTTGCACAAATAATTTTTTTCTCATGTATCAGAGTTATATGCTCCCAACTGATATTCATTTCTTGGATGATCTCATCCCATACCAACTATCTGGCTTTGATGAGAGACATATTTCCTTTGAGTTTAGCCTTCAAGTCCTTTATTTCTTGTGTGGTGACTTGTAGATCCTTAGTGATATTTTTAGCCTTTATAACTGAGGCTTGGAACTTATTTTCCTTCTAAGCTAACTAGGCTCTAGCAGCATCCAAATTATTATGTATCTTCTTCATTTCTCCTTCGAAAAGATGAAGCTCAGATAGTTCCTGCGTGAGGCGATTAGTGGGATTTTGAGGATCTTCAAGCACTACTACCATACAAACATGGGAGGAAGTATTCTTTTTTAGTTCAGTCACTATCTGTTCCAAGGCTGATACATTATCATTACTGTCAACCAACTCCTTCATTAGTGCCTTCTTCTCCAACTCGACTTGGGTCAGCTCCTCTATCTAGATATGTTCATTGCCAGACATCTTTAGCTTTCGTCTCAGCTCCTGATTTTCCTACTGGGTTGATTTTAAAATAGTTGCCACTGCTAACTTGTCCTTTGGATCTATTCCCAACTTAATGATCAACTCTTTATAAGACTCCTGTAAGAATATTTCTCTAGATTTGATCTTTTCCATTTTCACCTTATTAGAGATTTTCTCTATATATGTGTCAGCTCTGTTGATGGTCATGAGGTTCTTACCTATATCATTATATAACATCTCCCCAAATTTCTTGTGTAAGTTAAATTTATCTACCGAAGGGACACTATTTAAGTCTAGAGAGACATCCAAATTATGGAACTGAGGCCCTTTTGGTAGGGACTGCATTGATGTATGTTGCAATCTTATCCTCATTTCTTCTTTTTCCACGTCTATAGCGGCTAATACTCTAGTGTGGTGAGGTGTTAACTTAGAAGCCATTTCCCTATGCATTCTCTTCTTGTACTTCCTGTTTTTAACTTGAATAGTCTTTCCTAGAGGGAAACTTGACCATATAGCATCAACACTACCTTTAGGATCTGGGATAACTACTTTAGTTGAGGATGTAGGGGAGGCTACTAGTGGAATGTCTAGATTAATTTGGAAGCATGGGTGGTCAAAAACTGGTTTCTGTAGCTATATACCCAATTATTCTTCTTCCTGTCCATGTTCTTGTTCCTATTCCAAACTTTGACTTCTTTCCTTTTTACTGACATGTTCTTCCTCCATGTCATTCTCCTCTGCTGAGTTAGCAATCCTCTTTGATGCTTTTCCCGTGATGATTGGGGATTCGGTTTCCATCTCTGTATTAAGAGGTCAAGAATCAAAGTTAGCTTTCCATTCAATTTTGGGCTTGGGATCATTCATGTAAGTTGAAGCTTTAATCTTTTATCTTCTTTGGGAAAGAATGCCTTGGGGGTTGTAATTCCAAGTGTCTCCTATTTCGAACTCCATGGATTCAAGTAGGGCCTCAACTACTTTGAAGGCCTACCTTATGTTTACCACAAAAGGGGGGCCTACAGTCTTTCCCATTTTTAAAATGTAGCCTTTCTTTGTTGGTACAAAGTGGAGCAGTTCTACATTGAGGACTTGTTGAATGAACTCAAGGGCGAAGATCCTCATAGGCAGGAACACTGGAAAGAGGTATGGATGAAGTTCACAACCGTAATCCCAAATCTTTGTGTAATCCTCATAGAGGTACCATTCTCCTACGAAAGATTCCTTACTGAGTTGGAGGAACTCTTTTTGCTATGGGAATATTTTGGGAGGTGGAGTCCCATGGATGATTCGGTATGAAATGGCCATGGATTGATAGTACCTGCCCAAACAAGGTTTTTTTCTCACTGAGATATTCTAGTCAAAGATGAAATTTCATTGCTTATTGGGAGCGAACACATGAAGGTCCATACACTGAAACTCTTCGACATGGGTATATAGGAACAAGTAGAACATTAAGGAGTACTAACAAAAATAAGAAGAGGCGGGGAAATATTGGAGCTAAAAGCTAATGTCAGTGGATAGGTAGACTGGGATATTTAGTAAGCAATCAGGCTATTGTACTTTATGTAGGCACCCCAAGATGGCTTTATTTACTCTCTGATAGGTATCTTCGCCCATTAAATAGGCAATTGTGGCCAATATGGGTTGAATTGGTGCCTGAAAGAGGGTCATTGGGAACCACTTATCTCTAGGAAGGATTATTGTTCCTTAGGGGGGAGGGTAACGAAATGATGTGCTAGGGTATCATTGGTGAATGTATGCATGGTGGAGGAAACAAGGAAGATTAAATCTCTTTGGATTAAAAGGGGTGTTATTTCTAGGATTTTGTCTCCTGAGGTAGAAACAAAATAATTCAGGTTCTTTGGTATACATTAATGAGCCAAGATTTAAACTGGGGGAAGTGGTGAATTAGGGGCGTAAATTGGAAATAAAAGCCGAAATTAACAACCCTAAAATGATCCTCCTTCCTCACATGGTTGGAAAATACTTCATAACAGAGGTTGGTGAGTGAGAATGGGCAGGCATGGTCTATAATTTGACACTCAGTGTCCATTAATGGCTTGACACCAGTGGAATTGACTTCATGGGTGTTAGGAGTTGTAGGTACCACATTGATCCGGATTTAAACAGGAACGCAACAAATTACAGAGATAACCATATACACAAAGATGCAGCGGAAATAATACTTCATTTCATTAATGGAAAATACTGAAACATGCTTACAATCAGAAATGGAAATAAACTAGCTAGGGCGATGGTAGCTTATCTCTGAGAAGAGATGTGATGGCTACATGCCTCTGAACTGTGTTACAATGAGGCTCGAAGGCCTATTTATTGTTGAGAAACAATGAAAAACCCTTAACATTCCAAAACCTAACCCTAGGAGATGAAACGCCAAACTGTGGGCCACGTTTGGGGGTAAGTTGGTACATCAACTTCCCGGGGTCGTAACTTTAGCATATGATCTCCGTTTGACGCGTACAATAGCTCATTAGAAAGATCTATTCGAGCATTATCATTGTTGGAATGGCCAACATCGGTCAAACCCATGTTGCCCCCGGATTCCCAAAAAAACGTCGTTTAGGGCCTCAAAATGGCTCCGGAAGTTTAGGACCCGAAAAACTGCTAAAAATAGTAAGTTGTGATACAATCAAGGAAACTGCAAATGCTGAGAAAGACAATGGTGGGGGTCCAGGTGGACTTGGCAGGTGGCCACCAATATCCACCTGGATCATTCCTCCCCCCTTAGGAAGCAATGGTCCCCATTACGTTGAGCTCCTCCATGAGATGAGGAAACTTCTGCTGAACCTGTTCCCTGGTGAACCACTTTCCCTGCTGAAGGAGTTGGCCTGCTTTGACAACTCGATACAGTTGGATATTCTGTTGGCGAGTGTTCTTGATCTGTGTGTCCATGATCCGATCAGTTGCAGCTTGTTCCATGCAATCTGGATTTAATTCTGTGGGTTGGAGCTGTTTTGCAATGTCGGATCTAGTAATGGTGGAAAGTATGGCCGAAGGCGGTCCACATTGAACACTGGGTGCAGGCCAAGAATGGGGGAATGCTGAGCTCAAATGCATTGTCTCCCATAGCCTTAGTAATGGTGTAAGGACCATATCGGAGTGGTCTCAATTTCCGATAAGCTCCAGTAAGGCGTTCCTTTTGCAAATGCAACCAGACTTTGTCGCCCACCTGAAACTTGTGTGGCACCCGATGTTGATCATGTCGCTGCTTGTACTTGGCATTTGATTTCTCAAGGATGTCATGGACCTGCTGGCGAATATGTTGGATGCGCTCAATGAAGCTGGTGGCCTTATCTGTTTCGGACTGGACATGAGCTGAATTCATGTGAGTAGCTGCAAGTGGCATGGCCACATCAATAGGGCATAGTGGCTGGAATCCCAAACCCACCTGAAAAGGGCTATGGCCAGTGGAGCTGTGAAGAGCTCGGTTGTAGCTGTGCTGAACATAGGGGAGGCTCTCGTCCCATGTGCGTGGATGTTTGGAGTTATACATGCGCAGAATGTGCACAATCATCCTATTGACAACCTCTGTCTGGCCATCAGTTTGAGGTTGGAAGGCTGTGGACTTCGTGAGTTTGGTGTCCAGCATTGACCAGAGGCTGGACCAAAATGTGCTGAGAAACCGACTGTCCCGATCTGAGATGATAGAATGTGGGATACCAAAGTGCACCCAGACTCGTTCGAAGAAGAGTTTAGCAGTGGCTTCTGCTGTGATATTCTTCTTGTAGGCCATCATAATGGCCATCTTTGAGAACCTGTCGACGACCACAAAAACACAGTCATTTCCATGCTTGGTGGAAGGAAGGCCTGACATGTAATCCATGGAGATGGATTCCCAAGGTCGACTGGGGGTACGCAACGGGGTATAGAGGCCGTGCTTCTTAATGGCTGGTTTGGCAATGGCACAGGTAGTACATGATCGGATGTACTTCCCAACATCCTGTCGAAGATTCGGCCAATAGAAATAGTTTTGCAGTACTGCCACTGTTTTCTCGACCCCGAAATGGCCAGCAGCCCGACTGTAGTGTGCTTCCCAAATCATCTTGGCACGCTCGCTTGAAGGAACACAGAGGTGACCGAGGTGGCATAATAGGGCATCCTGGAGGTGAAAATTTGCAACCTGCCGACCCTCCAAGAGTGTCTGGTATGTGTGGCCGAATTCTGGGTCGCTTTTGTAGAGAAGTGGCCAATCAGAAGTCTCGTGCCCGCAAGAGTTGAGCACGGTGGTTAGCGCCATGATCGGTGGTCGACTGAGGCAATCTGCAACATTATTGGTGCTGCCCTTTTATACTTGATATTCAAGTGAAACTGTTGCAGGTACGTAGACCACTTCTGATGGCGATCATTCTGCAATTTCCCTTGGGTCTGTATGAACTGCAGAGGTCGGTGGTCTGTGTG
>APFE030190419.1:0-31384 GCA_000404065.3 Pinus taeda
GTTGAAGTTGGAAAAGATACACACTAGCCAGAATCCTGCAGATATGCTAACAAAAGTTGTAACCAGGGAGAAACTGAGAATTTGCTCAGTTTCAATTGGTCTTCAAGTATGATGAAGACGATGAGAAATAGCCAGGTCCAAAGTGGAGTCATTGTCTAGCAAATGAAGCAGCGGTGGAGTTGCTATAATCAGTCTCCAAGTGGGAGATTGTTAGGTGTGGAGCCTAATTATCTTCTATATTCAAAGGTTTTAGTTGGATGTATACCCCAGGAAGATTGTACACCCCTCCACATAGGGGGGACTTGTCCACCCCGTGGGGGTCTAGGGGGGCTAATCTCCCCCAGCTGGGGGTCCAGGGGTAGCGCCCCCGAAGCTAAAAATAGATATAAAATTGCCTTGTAAAAGTCTAGTAATTTCTAGTCAATTTGGGTTGTTCATTAGGTGGATGATCTGATAGTAGAAGTTATGTTTAATTTAGGGTTTTTTGCCCTAGAAGGAAAACCCTCACTATATATGAGGGAATTGTATTGTGTCTTTGTCTATCTGTATTCTGAGTGAGGAAGAGAGAGGAGATTGAGAGCGAAGAGTGTGTTATAGCGGATCTGTTGTAGGTTGTATCTCTTTAGTTTGCTGGATAATATAATAAAAGAAGGACTAACTGTTTCTCTGTGGACATAGCCCAAACTGGGTGAAACACATATATCTGTGTCTCTCTTGTTTTATGCGTTTTCTGTGTTTATATTCCTGCAATATTTTATGTGTTCCATTGCTCCGTAATTTATAATTTTCTAACAGGCCATACTGGGGAAGTAGTTTTATGTTCCTCAGTAAAATGTATCAAGTTCAGATCTGATTATTGATGGTGGACAACAATCAAAAATCGAAAGGTTGAAATCATTCACCTAGTGACTCTAAATCAGTTTCGAGATCAGATCCAAGGACTCCACTAGAGGATGAACCTGACCAGCAGAAACATTAAAGGACAATATGGAAAGATCAGGTATTCAAGTTGGAATTTCATCCAAGACATTATGTTCTTTGTTATAAATTATTTCTTCTCTTTTCTCGAGAATATCAAGAAGGCTTTACAAAGTATGTTGTATTTGAGAAAAGATCCTAGACCTACATTTGATTCTTTCCCTTTGAAGATCGTGAATACAAAATGTTCGCATGCCTTTGATCTTGATCAAGACTCTTCTTTTGAATCTTATGATGGCTGTCTTCAAACTGATGAGCCTCAAGAGACCAAGAATGATTCTACATTTTTTGTATATACTCCTATACCTTGTAAAATTACAAATAAATACAAGCCTCTGATTTTACCTCCTATATCCCATGCTTTCGCTAAAATTCATTACCTATATCTACCAATATTTGATGGTGAATGTGACAACAACACTACTGAGAGACATGTACTAAATTTTGAGTCTTTTCTTGACCTTTATGAAGTTGCTGAAGAAGATGTCAGTGTTAGGCTTTTTGCTCTTTCTTTGCAAGGCAAAGTCAAGAGTTGGTTCAAAACCCTACCTGATGTGAGCATCTCAGATTTCCAACAGTTCATCAAAGTTTTCCTCGACAAGTGGGTGGTCAGACAGAACCCTTTCTTGATTCTAGAAGAATATAACCAATTGAAAAGACTGCCAGGGGAGATAGTACAACAGTTTTCCACCAGGTTTAACCAAGTATATTTTTCAATTCCGGTTAATATAAGACCTCCTCCTAGATCCGCTCTCTTACACTACTCGGAAGTCTTTGATTTGGAAATGGAGTTTCAGCTGAGGGAAAGGAACCTTGCAACACTTGAAGAGATGCAAAACAATGTAGTAGATGTAGAGGCTAATTTGCTGATCAGAAGGGCAAAGTTGAAGGAAGAAAAGATGAAGAACATAGATCTAGAGGAATCGACATCTTTAGAGGTAAAGCTTGACATTTTGGTAAGTGCAGTGGAAGGGATGATGCAAAATATCACCACAAGGAATGAGTATGATGTTCAAGACCACGGCTCATTGATTGAATAAGAACAAGTGGCTGATCCAAAACATTTTCTTTCTTATCCCCATTGTCATAGACCTGATAATGATTGTTTTATTGATCATCTTGCAGAAGCAAGATCTGTTGATCTGACATGTATGCTTGATGATGTGTTTTATACTAATGTTTTGCCTAAGTTTGATCAGTATGATGATGATTATTTTCTCCAAAAAGAATCTAATCTTTTAGAAAAACCAGCAGCTGGTTTGTGGAAGGAGGAAGTTCACTTTCAGCAGCTCGAATACAATGATCAGCCGATGCATATAAGCTATGGAAGTGAGGAGGAAAGTGCAGAAAATTTTGAAGTAAGTGAAGGATATTTGCCTTTTTGTTTTACTTCGTTTCAGTTCATCAGAGACAACTTTCGTGCAATCAAGAATCAACTATTGATAAGTTTTGATCTTGACCATCTAGAGGGTGATGGAATCCTTTTTCAAGACTTCTCATATCTATATTTGTAGCCCCCGAATGCCATTGATTGTCAAGTTGCAGATGAAGACTTGGAAGCTGGAAACATATGATCAAATGATGCAAGATGATTCCATACCATTATGTTTTGAATCATTTCAGTTTTTGAAGGGAATTTTTCATAGTATATCCTCAAATGAGCAGCCTGTAGAAAATCATGCAATCTCATTAGAACCAATAGAAAGTGGGTTGCAACAGTATTTTCAAGTTTTTCATGATCCAATAGCTAATGTGTTGGATGATATATGTTGTCAAAGTCCTTCTCCATTAGCTAATTGTGAGATTGAAAAAAGTATTGATACAAACTTGATCCGGTAGCCGGTATCTTTGTCATTATCAACAGGAGTTTCATCACAAAGCTCAGATGAAAGTTTTCATTCATGGTACGAGGAGAAGAAAGGTAATCCATTGGATGAGCTAAGCCCCAGTGCACATGAATTTCAAGATCCTTATGTAGTATTTTTGGAGTTGGATAGAGAATCCATATTATTCAACGGATATGTTTACAAGTTTTCATGGGAGTTGCTTTTTAGTAGTTCTCTCTTGTTGTTCATAAGAAAGCACTTGCAGAGAATTCAAATAATAGCCAAAATGCTTACTTGGTTGCATTGGTTGTTTCATTTCACTTGATCAGGTGATGCATGAAACAGTTAGAGTAGGTTTTACTGAATAAGCTCCACTTTGAGTGACTTTTCTAGTTTGTTAGTTGTGTTTTAGTATCGAGTTAGTTTTTAGTTGAGTAAAAGTCAGTTTGTGTCATCAAGTTGTCAGTTTTCAGTCATGCATTTCAGTTTTAATTTTTGACTCCATGTCCAATGGATAAGGCTACTAGGTCTACGATGTTCTTGGCACCTCCAAGGAGCCACCATCCCCATTGAAGCCAATGTTAGTGTCAGTGCTTCACACTGCCATCAGTGATCAAAATCTGCTCTTTTGCATTTCATAGTAGGAGTCCCATACTGATGAGTTTGCATTCCACTAGGTCATGGGTTCATTGATGGTAGGGTTTTCTTCAAAATTTTCCCTCAAAACCACACTTGCTGATCCTCTTTCATATATTTTATTCATGGCTCATGTTCACTTTGCAATTCATTTCATTAAGTCTTAGGGTTTGGTCTCATTAGGTTTTAGGGAACCACCATGGTCAAATCCAATAATTACATGCCAATAATGATCAACAAGGACATGAGGAGGCCAATAATGATTGGTAAAGTAATAATTTATCATTTTGAAAGCCTAATGTAGTTCTCACCTCAAAACTTGTTTTGAGGTGAAAACAAAGTATTTTGTTTTTATATTCATTTCTTATGTAATTTTATGTTTCCATATGTAATATTGGTTCCTAGCTGATCCTAATCATATGATGATGTTGCTAAGCACATGCCACTGCAAAAATCAAGTCATCATGAGCACCAATTCACCTGCAAAAGCAAAAGAGAAACAAGCACTAAAACCCTAAATTCCTCTCCCACTGAGCTAGGGTTGGCTATGGGATCAGAGATCTGAGTAAAGGAGGCATAAATGATATAAGAAGATATGAGGTCATTTCATATCATTAAACATCAGGTCTCCATAATTTGTTGAGAAGTCGTTCCAAGGAACAAGCCATTCACCACACATAAGGGATGATTTTTCTTCAAACTGTGTTTCTGAGAAAGAAAAGATGAATTTGAAAAATCTGAGAGATATTTTTGTCCATCATTGACCCAATAAGAAAAGCCTATTTCAGTTTTTACACGGGTTTCATGGTTCGGGAGAAATGTCGAAAACATAACTCGCCTTAGGAGGGTTAATGCACCTCTGGAGTGACCTTGGTAAAATAAATTTTTCTCCTAGATGGAATGCCCGAATGACTTGCTTGATGGGTCAGATGATAATTAGACACAAATATCTTTCCAATGAGCTATCATTAGCTCAATTTGGAGTTGAGGAAGACCTTCAAAAGTTGACTACAACAACACTATACATTTTGGCAGTCTCATTCTGCACATTTTGACCAGTCTTGGGAGATTGAGCTTTTGATAGGGAATATGAACTCCAAATTGAAAAATTAAAGATTTTCTAGAAATTATACTCGACAATATTTCCAATGAGCTATCCTACACCTAATTTGGACACCAGGAAGGTAGTCAAACATTTTCTTGAAGATGGCATTGTGCTTTTGGCAAGGTGGCGCTGCACATTTGACAGTGGCGCTGCGCTTTTGGTAGGAGAGCTTATAAACCCTCAAAACTTCAAAATTTATCTCTCTTACCTTCATTGCAAGTAATTTGACCTCCCTCACTTCAATTTTGGTTTACAAATCAAACTTTTAAGCATCATTTCCCATGGTAAATATAGTATGCCTAAAACCCTAAACCCTCATTGTTCCTCCTATCACCTATCACTACAACTCTAAACTCTTTCCCTATCCATTTATCCCTATTCTCAAAGGAAAATTTCTCAAACAAAATAAGCCCTCCCTTTCATTTTTATCATTCCTACTCCCTCATTCATTTTCCAACCCATAAGGTCATCCCCCATCCCCTCACTCCTAAATCACCCATACTCACTCCTTCCATACCTTCTCTAGGGGTACATAACTTCAAAGCTTAGAAAACATGGACAAGGAAGACCTTCCAGTAGTTCTCAGGTGAAGATAGATGAGAAGTCCAAAGAGATTAGAACTGCTGAGATACCGATGTTCTTGACATATCAAAGAAAGTCAAGGAAGTTGTCTGCAGCCGCTAGGCAAGTGTTTGCTCCACGAGAAGTGGAAGGGACCTTGCATTCTTCATCAGTCCATAGGAAAATGTTATCTCCATAAGGTGTGGAAGGGGATTTTCCTTCTACATCGATAAAATAGGTACAGGTTGAGCAGCTGATCAAAGGCAAGGGAAAGGTACAAGAAGATGACTTGGATGATGACCAAGAAAGGGAGTTTCAGTTGGAGGAGCATGATGATGAGCCCAAGCAGCATGGAACTGACATTATTGATCTAGAGGCTCAAGAGAGGGAAAATGTCAAAAATGTCATTATTCAGGAGAAGGAAGCCCAAATACAAGCTTTGATGGAAAACTTAGAGAGAGCTAAGTTTGTCATCACATACTTGAAGCAAGAAAACAACCAACTAAGTCATAAACAGGTCCTCATGGAACTTGAGTTACTGAGAGGCAAAGTGACCAAGAGGCTCATGTCACTTTGACTCCTATTGAACAATATAGGTAAACTTGGCTTAGAAGAGTCAACCTACATCTTGAAGGGCTCATTGACAAGACCAACAGGGATAAGAAAATGCTTCGACACATGGCCTACCATTACATGACTCGTAACAAAATTTGTAACATGAGGATCAGGAGGCTAAAAGCTAGGTTGAGGAGAGCCTTAGAGGGAAAGAAAGAGAAATATAGGTTGAATATGTTGGCTGAAGCCTCCTTGGACAAAAAAAGCACTTGATGGTGGTGCTTCATGCAAAATTTGGGCAAATTTTGAGGAGTTTTTGCATTTTTGAAAAATTGGAATTCCTAACACAGAAAATTTTGCCTGAGGCATCCATGGAGAAAAGGTTGAATTTTTGGATTCATAATGAGGAGGAAATGCACACTATAAAGTTTTAGAAGTTTTGGAGCAGATCTGGTTCACCAAAAGGTCCAAAAACTACCGAAAAGTGACCATTCTGCCTCTTTTTGGACACACAGAAGCAGTCTTGGGAGATTCAAGTTTGGAGGGGGAAAATGACGTCCAAATTAAAAAATCATAGGTTTTCCAGAAACTAGACTTGAATAAATTTCCAATGAGCTATCATGGGCTCAATTTGGATGCTGTGAAGGCCTCCAAAAGTGACCTAAAAGTGGTGCTACACTTTTGGCCAGTGGCACTGTGCTTAGGGCCATTTTGCTCAGGGAACTAAAATTCGCCTGTTTTGACTGTGAATTTGATTTCTCTCTCTTCATGGATGATTTCAATGATGTAATTGATGACATGGCATGTAAATGAAATGGTAAAATATTTTTATAGGGTAGATTCATTAGTTAGAGGTGGTTTTGAGGTAAATGAATAAGTTTCCCCTTTTCTAGAGGCAAGTTGTTTGACTGCCTATATTCCAGTTCTTTGTTGGGAAATGGTTGAAAAACCCCCTCTTCTCATGGATTCGACCCCTGAAGATCATGATGAGTAGTTTAGATGTTTATATTATTTGTTTTCTTTGTCATTTGATGAGGTTGGACTCACTTGGATGCTCAGAGCTTGATAGTACACCATTGTAAGCAGTTTGTCAAGGAAATGAATAGGACTTGTAGTTATTTTTGTGGGATTCCTATGGTATGGTGTTTTAGCATAGTTTCTTTAGTTTTTTATGTGTCTTATGTATGCCATCATCTATTTCACTGCTTTTAATTGAATGATATCAAGATAGATAGGTAGAATCCATTGTTTGCAGTGCTCTACTTTGGGAAATCATTCAATATTTTATGTTTTCTGCTATTTGAGAAGGACCCATGACTGTCACATGCCCTCCTCAGCTCCTCACTAGTCTTAGAAACCTCACCTCACTTAATTTTAAATGCTAAATCCTATACCTACCTTGCCCCATAGAACACCCTACATTCTGACCTAATTTCCTAGACCTAAACTGCCCAACTCCATCGGGTCCAGCAAACACCAACAAATTCAATCCATACCTTCTGAGCTACTATACCTAGCCTAAAATCCCTATCTGATCCAGTCATTTTGACTGATATCCACAAGGAGAGAGCCCTCTCCTAGCCTGGTAGGGCTAGCTACCAGGTTAAGCACGGTTTGTGGTTACCCTAGAATTGCCTCCTTTCAGCCTGAGGTCAATCTAGACGATAACACTCTTGAGATGTCTAGACAAAGGAAAATATATGGAAGTCACGCACCAGTTCCATTCTAGCATCAGTGGAGGGCATTATTATTTGAAATATACGACCCACAAGATCCTGAGAGCTGGGCATTATTGGCCTACTATGTTCTTTGATGTGTTTTCTTTTGTGAAATCTTGTAACAAATGTCAGAGGTTTGCAAGAAGACAACAGCTAAAATCTCTACCCTTGAAGCCAATACACATCAATGGTCCCTTCCAGAAGTGGGGCTTGGACTTTATAGGTGAGATCAATCCACATTCCAGTGGCCAACGCAAATGGATCTTGGTAGCCATTGATTATTTCACCAAGTGGGCTGAGGCTATACCCACTAACAATGCTAATCATCAAGTTGTCATAAAGTTCTTGAATGAGAATATTTTCATTAGATTTGGTTGCCCAACCAAACTAGTCACTGATAATGCAGTAGATTTCAAGGCAAATGAATTGGTGGACATGACTGAATCCATGGGCATTCAATTGGTGCATTCTACCTCATATTATTGTCAAGGCAATGGCCTAGTATAATCATCTAACAAGAGTCTTGTAAGGATAATCAAAAAGCTGTTGGAGGACAAAAAAAGAGCTAGGATTCCAAGTTGAAGTTTGCACTATGGGCTGATAGGGTTACCAACAAGAAGTCCATAGGAAATTCTCCATTTATGCTGGTTTATGGTGGTGATGTTGTTTTTCCTATCCAGCTAATTCTCCCTGTGGCCAAATTCTTGCAAGAAGAACATGATGAAGAGAATGACATGGCGAGGAGAATGAGTAACTTTGTTGAATTACAATAGATTAGAGAAAAATTGGTTGAGAAGTCAAGAAGTCATCAGAAGAAGATCAAAGAAACCTTTGATAGAAAAGGAAAGATGGATAGTTTTCAGGTTGGTGACTGGGTTCTCAAATGGGATGTATTGAAGGAAAAGAAGGGAAACCATGATATATTTGATGCCTTTTGGACAGGACTATTTGTCATTGCTCAAGTCCAGTAAAACAATACCTTTATTTTGCAGAGTCTGGAAGGAGAAGATGTTTTTGATGGCCCAGTCAATGGGTGATTTTTGAAACTTTACTTCATGTGAGGCTTTAAGGCCCTAATATTGTAATAGGTTTTTCAGTTTTTTTTCATGCAAATAAATTCCATGCCCAATGTAACACTGGGAGATAAGTTTGTTTTGGTTATTACTGGAAAGGTAGTATTCTACAGTTCTTGAAACCTCACAGGGAGGCTTTCATCCCCAGAAGGAGCTAGTGTTAGCCCTGAAGTGTAGCGTTGTTATTTTAAAGGATAAAGAAGGGAAAGGGTATGCTTTGCTGTTGTGGAGAAGTTCTCATATGGTCCATCACTTCACTTTTCTCACTCATCCACTCCCATTTTCATTCACTCTTATCCTAACACAACCCTCACATCAGAACCAAACCCACTTTTGCCTTGGCCCTACATGAATTAATCCACTTTTTCCCCCTTGCACTAATGCGCAAAAAAACCCTGAAAACCTTACCTTTCTATCCATATGCACCTTTTGCACATTTCCCGAGGATATCCGGCACCTCCGTGTCCCCCAACTGTCGATCTTCCCACTGATTGGACACTCCGTGCTTCATCTGATTGACTCTACATGCTCGATCAATCATCACCATTAGATCACTTCCACCAGATCTAATGGCTATCGCGCATATCACTCGGGCAACAAGCGAGAAGGATACCCGCCCAATAAAGGTGGTTTCCTCTCTCTCCTCCACTACTACGTGGCGCCCAAATGAATGGAATTGGGCGAGCTCTGAACTTTACCGCTTACCGCCCGGTGATCGCCTGATTGAAACCATTTAAACTTGGGTAAAACCACTCCCAGTCGTTATCTTTCGAGCACCTTCTTCGCCTGATCTGCTCATGTGAGATCTAATAGCTTAGACTTATCTGTTCCTTCCATGACTTCAAGCTTCCTGTGTTCGATCTCCTCCATCCATTTCTCTCGATCCAACAACCCTCATTCACCATCACTCTCCACCGCCTGACCACCATCCCGACCGTCGATCCACACCATCCAACGGCTCAAGTGCCCCTGTACTCCACTTCCCATCAGTCACCCAGGGAGGAAAGTGGTTGGCTCTGTTAGTGTTTGTGATGGTCAGACAGTTGAACTGAAATAATGGAAAGCATGGCCGAAAGGGGAAAAACATCTCGAGCCTTAGAGGGTTCGAGAGCATTGTAAAAAAGCCTATAAATGGCTGAAAGTTAGAAAAAACAAGGGTTTGACTTTTGGAGACTGTGGAGACTCTGCTCCTGTAAGCTTCTCATCTTCATTCTAGCAATATAAGCTTCTTTTGCTATTACATGTTCAATTCCCATTTTCTCCTCTGTTCTAAGCTTGCACTTAAATAGGTTATTCATGTTTTCTACTGTGTCTAATGCCATATAACTGTCATCTTATCTCTACGTTGATAAATTAGATCTGCAAGCTTCATTTACTTTCTGTAGCTAGCCACTCATATGTGTTTATGTATGCATTTGCTGGTATAGTCAGTATTCTCCATCTATCCATTGATTCTATAAAATATTGAGCATTAGTGGTCTAAAGCCTTGTAAAGCTGAGGGTGTTCATGCATGTCTTGAGTGAAAATAGAGTTGAAACAATCATCTGACTTGATCGAAACCATCATCCATTCCAATAGTTGAGAGAACAATATTGAAGATCTATATGTTACCAGGCATCTCTGAGCTACAACCTAGGAGAGCTTCCTAGAGTGATAACAGTACCCCCAAGTCAAGGAACTATTACATGTATGCCCATGTGCCTAGGAATGTCGATCACCTCACTCATTGTTTAAATTCTAATAGAAAACTTAAATGATAACTCTTATCTTATCAATATACTTAGAAAAATTGCTTTCCAAGCCATCAGACATTTAGGGATACCTTAATTTTGTGCAATACTTATTAAGGCATGCTCATCTAACATTTAAATGTACTATAGAAACCAATTGAAGATTTTCAATACTTTGTGGTGTGCCTTGTCTTCATGCATGTTCTATGAGTAAGTCTATGACACATACCTTTCCATCATCCAAGGGAAGCCAAGCCAACATGTTACACCAACCAACCTACTATTGAGCATGTCTATGTTGGTTAATAACCACTATAGTGATCATGTAGTGCGGGTCCCTAAAGTTATTGAAGAATAGGGCCTTATAATATACTTGTTAAACTAACTCCTCCAAAAGTGTTTGTAACTAATTCTATTATACAACTTCACAATGGATGATATGCGGATGGGAATGAAAGAATTATGTGAGAATATTAACTATATAGTCAATATACTATTTCTTGCTAATCAACTTATGGCATTTCTTAGTTAAAACCAAATAAACGTTAAGTTAATGATTTTAGCTAGAATATGAAACAATCTATATTTAACGCCAATGGTGATTCTTTGAGGTTGCAACTCATATTCATTGATGTTCCCATAGGTAATGTTCTGCCAAAACACAATGTGTATGTTTGTGTCATGACATCACTTTACTTCATCCTTCAGGAGGAAGATCTGATACTAAAAATTATACTATAAGGTAATGTAGGTTTCCTCCTTGGACCAAAGACATCCAATGTTGTATAATTATGGTTAGGGTTGCAATGCTAAATTGAACCATTGTATAGTTTGGAAAAATAAAATTCTTCTAGCTTTCCATTATTCATAATGATGGAGAGTTCTCTATGCAGTTGCATATAAATGTGAATAAACCATTTATCATTCTTCTTCCAATTCATTGGTGCTTAATGAGGGATCCCTATTTGTGTATATTGTGACAACAATAATGATGCAAAATTTGTGTACTTGTCAATATACTAATCATGTCATTGGCATAGTCTTTGCCATGTATCATATTGCTTTCCTAGTGGAGAGTACTTCTTATATATCATCTTCATGAAACCATCCACATATGATATATTCATTATAATTCTCACATTGTTCACTATGAGATCCCCACCAAGTAATGGTGGTCATTGAAATTTTCATGGTTGTGAGTGTTAACACTCTAATTTTCACCATGAGACATTTAATATTTTACTTTTGAAAACATTAATAAATTGAATTTGAAAGAGAATTAGATCTCTAACTAACCTCAATAATGATGACGTGAATAAAGTTTTACCTTAATCATCATGAGCACCACCTAGAAAAATGGAAACATAATAACATGTAAAATATTTTTCATAGAGCATTTTGCATGACCCTTTTGAAAAGGTCAAAAGTGATGTATTGTCTATTCTATGCTGATTTTTTTAAGCTTGATCACATGTTAAAATCATAATATGTTTGTTTTATAAAAGCATGCTATGTTGTTGACCAGTTGAAGCTTGATCACTTCTGAAAATCCTTGTGTGCTTATCTTATGGAAGAACACTTTCCTATGTTGCTCTAGTCAATCTTCATCTTTAAGGTGCAAATAATAATGCCTAATTTTATGGGAATAATCATCTAGTGAACCATGTTAATGGCAAAAGAAACCTAGGAATAATTGAAGAATAAAATAAAAACCATCCTTCACATGAATTGCATATCCTTTGATCATGAATGTATCAAAATTATGAAACTTGACCATTGGATCTATGAGAATGGTGTTGGTGGTTGCAATTGTCTATTCAGGAAAAATAAGTGACACTCCACATAAATTATCAATATGGGGGGAGGGGGGGGATTTTTTATTTCAAGGTTATGTGCAAAGTCTATGTAGGCAACAAATTCCTTTATAGTGCCAATGATTCTAAATGATTGTGTAGCTAGGGAAACTCATAGTTGTAACCATATCTTACTCAAGCAGTAAAAGAAAAGGATTCCATACAATTCAATCCACTCCATAAATCTTAGCTATAACCTCAATTAATCAAAAAATTATGATGAAAGGAGAATGCAATCACTGTAAATTTAAAGAAAGGAAATTTAATGTAAAAAGAATTTCCAGTAGTTATAGCATCCAAAATAGAGCCCCATATCAACAACAATTCAATCTATGCAAGAAACAAAAATTAAACCACTCTACAAGTAACAACATTTAAACTAGTTTGCAAGTAACATCAACTAAATCACTTGGAAATTAAACCACTCTTTGTAATGACAATACAAAAAAATCCCAATCTTAACGAATCAAATTCCACAAGTAATAACAGATGTAGGTGATAACTACTAGTAATCAACAACTTCTCATGAAATAAGAACGTGAGAAATTAATAAACATCTATAATAAACCTAATTAACAAAGTGAAGTTGCAGCACCTGACCAATGAAGGGGGGCCTCCTTCACCAATCAGGGCTACAAAAGTTACTGATAAAACTTGGATACTCTATTATATAAAGAAGTAATACAACTATCTTAGTGATCTCATTGTGGCTTCATTCTTTGTTATAACCCTTCTCTCTACTACTTCTTAACCCACCAAATTTTTGTGTGCACATACATTTATACAAGAAAAGAGTAGGGGGTGAATTGGAACTACTTACCCTAAATATGTATTGTAACAACTATAGACAAATTACAAAATACCGAATTTATTTGTTTTTTCGAGATATTGGTTATATAACAACTCAATATTAGATTACATTTGATTTATTTATCATAGAATCATTTTATTATAATCTAGAGTTATTTCAGTTATTGATTTATTGCTTTGTTTGGGATGCAGTCTATCGATGACCGCAACAAGAAAGAACTACATGTATCTCCCAATACATAAAGTTTTTACATAAACAAATTTCATTTCACTTAATTGGGAATGTTTTGAGAAAAAACCATGTCTTGGATTTTCAATATTCATTCTCATTCTCCCACAAACTACAATGCAAAAGTTTCTCTTCTTTTGGATTGCAGATTACTGTGGGTTGGTTTATGAGAAGAGTTCGGATTTACCACAGTGCTCATCTTTTTATATCGACGTTTCGAGTCTAAAACCAGACTCATCATCAGGATAAATTGTGCGGATAAAAGAAGGGATGTTAGGTATAAAGCTAAGATCAGCTTCTTTTCTTATCTAGCATAGTTATGACTGGAAATGTTTGACCATGAGATGGAGCTTATATTTTGTGGCTTGAGTGAGGAATTGGACATTGGAATCGTGAGTTATATTAAAATAAATATATTCATAAACCATATCAACAAAATTATGCATAATATTCTTTAATTTGTTAAAAATTAAGGGAAATGAGAATTGCTTAATCACTAAAACTTAAGTATGATATGGTATTTTACGATATAAATGATGGTAAATGGAGTAATAAAGAAGCAGTAAGAGGAAGAAAAATGGATGAAATAGATGTCTAGAGGTGATAATAATGGTAAAAAATAAACAACCCAATAAGTGGTTATTATGATTCTCATTTATACAATAATAAGGCTTCCCAATGTGTGTCCTTCCTTCCATTGGTCCAATTAGTTTATGGAGGTTTGAAGAGAAGAGGATTAGTGAATACGATGCCATTTAAGAGAATTCAACCACAAGGAGAATGGGTGTCAAGCCATCACATCACTCTATAGCTATGGATCTTGTGGATGTATATATTTTTTTTATTGTTAGCAGAACCTCATCTCTACCACCCCCATTTACTTGTTTTAACTTAGTGTTAGTATTTGAATGTATAGGCTACCATTTTAATTTTATTAGTGGATTATAAAGGTTTTTATACATATTATGAGTTAGATATAGTATTCTATAATTCATAAAATATGAAAGTATGTTTATTTTCTTATGCAAAATATTACCGATATAAGATATTGATCTTCTATTGACTCATTCTTTCGACCTTGGAAGATCCAAAAAAAAGTGTATCATTTGTAGGTCCCTCTTTTTCATTCTCTCTCTAAACCCTATTTTTCTTTCTTACTCATTTTAAGTAGCAAAGTAAAACCTGTTCTTTGTCACCAATACTACAATCATCTAGCTAGGATTAAGTAGTACAAGCATAATAAAAATCCCATCAACATAATAGAAACTCCATTAGGGAGGAGCTTTCTTTCATTGTTAAACCTCATATATATATATATATATATAATATATATATATATATATATAGGAATTTTGTGAGATATATATAGCTTCTATTTCCCTATTATATCCATATAAGATCTATTAAATCATAATAATATACCTGCATTCCTTATATTTAATTTTATTTTTACAATCCTTCTCTCCATGGGTGCCACTATTTTAACCTTCCCTACATCTTGGTCATGCACTATAAGAAAAATACCTTGTAGTGGAAGTTTTTGTGGGAGTTTTGGTGTTACAAGATTAGGAAAAAAAATAAAAAAACCTATGCTACAACGTCCGCTATTGGTAGCAAAGGTTTTGATGGATTCTTGTTATAACAAAATATTTTTGGGTGGGTGAATGTCTTTTTGGGGGTTTTATTTTTCAGTGTTCATTCATGTGTCACAAATTGGTGCATAATTACTAAACAAGCCATAGGGTGTGCATAAAAATAAACACATCGATTCTCATGTATTCATTATGCAATAACATCATCATTTTTTTAAAAAACTCATAGATGTTCTTATTATTATTGTTGGCCGCGGGATCCCCCCAAAGGCAGTTTTGGGGCTAAAAGCCCATATTTTGGTCAAATTTTGTAATCCAAGTGTAAAAACTCTGCATTTTGTGGTCGCAAAGCACGTAGATGTTAAAGAGTCATAGGGTTGTCCGCCCTTATTTTGGAAATGTAATGTTAGCTGTAAAAGATCTACCCATGGTCCGTGGACCATGGGATTGTATAAATAGAGTTAAGCTTTAAGTAGTTTATAAATCAATCAGTGAAGCAATGAAGATATGATGTATGAGAGATAGCTCTGAAGTAGAAGTCTAAGTCTTGGGTCATATCGAAGGTAAAGGCTCTGTAGCTGAGTGTGCAGACCCTTGCAGCTGAGTGTGTAGGGTGGGTCGAGTCTGTAATCATCCAGAATTATCAATAAAGAGAAGTATTCCATAATTTTTGCATCTTATTTCCTATTTTTGCATTTGCTATATTGGGTATGAATTTCACTTATAATGCTTATATGATGCTCGAATATATGTAAATGTATTGGTTAAGTGAATGCAAGTAAGAACATCCGTTTATGTGAAGCTAACTAAGATTGGTTAATAAGATAAGTAAGACACTTAGCCTAGTTTGAGAGATATCGCAGTTCGCTGCCTTAGCAGCATGAAAATCCCTAAACCATAGGGTAGGGCTGCACAGAAGCCAATTGTACCCTTTCGCGAAGGTAATGATGGGTGGAATAGAGGGCTAAGCAACCTGCGCAAAGGTAGGAATAGCCGAGATAAAATGACATCACATCAATTTGAAGGGTGCATAAACTTGGTGATCAAGGTGGATGTTGGTGGCCACCCACCTATCCCACTTGGACCCCCACAAGTATCTCTTTCAATTTTTTAGTTTCCATAATTGTAGCACAATTTACTATTTTTAGCAGTTTTTCGGGTCCTGAACTTCCGAAGCCATTTTGAGGCACTAAATGACGTTTTTTGGTAAATATGGGAGCAACATGGGTCCATGGACTGATGTTGCTCTTCCCAAAGTTGTAGTGCTTGGATAGATATTTCTAACAAGCTATTGTATGCGTCAAACGAAGATTGTATGCCAAAGTTATGACCCTAGGAAGTTGATGTACCAACTTACCCAAAATGGGGCCCACAATTTGGCGTTTCATTTCTAGAGTTAGGTTTTGGGATGTTAAGGGTCTTTTCCATTGTTTCTCAATAATAAATAGGCCTTCGAGGCTTAGTGTAACACAGCTCAAAGGCATGTAGCCGCCACATCTCTTCTCAGAGATAATCTACCAACGCCCTAGCTGGTTTATTTCCATTACTGTTTGTAAGCATATTTCAGTATTTTACCCTAATGAAATGATGTATTATTTCCATTGCATCTCTATATTTATGGTTATCTCTGTAATTTGTTGTGTTCCTATTTAAATCCGAATTAGTGGTATTAGAGCGGTCTGCTTTTTCTCTGTTTTTCTTTGCATGTCCCCAACGAGGTCAGGATATAAGGAGTTAGGGCTTGAACTGGTCGAACCTTTGCAAGTCCAGCCTCGAAAATCCCAACGGCCTCCCATGGTAGATGAAAAGAAAGACGAGGGGGTAGGAGATCCTATCAAAATCTTGCTCGAAGAAGCCCTCGAGTGACAAAGGAATGCAATGATGGACAACTTTCCCTAGATCCTTTAGCGTCTACTTAGAGGTGATGCATCGGCTTCCAATAGCTACTTTGGAGACGCCACACCGTTTAAGGTACAAGTTAATTTTGAAATACACATATTCAAGGGTCAGATAGATGCAAATTCCATAGATAAATGGTTAAATCTGCTAGAAGGGTACTTTTCTGTCCATGAATTTTTGAGTGAGGAAAAGATTGTTTTTGCTCTTCTCAAAGCAGCCCCCACGTCAAGGATTCGTGGGAAACCTACTGCGAGCAAAAGGATGAAAGTACAGACTCACTGTTCTCAGCTGCACCTACTTGGAATTACTTTTGGGATGCCATCAAGGAGCAGTACTACCCTGTCAAAAGCTATGAGTACAAATACATAAAGTGGACCATGTTGTGGCAGGGACGGGACCAAGATGTGCCGGAGTTCACGAAAATTTTTCATACCCTTCGCACACAGTTGGGTATCAAATATTCTGAGCTACATTTGGTACTCAAATACTGTGGCTACTTACATAGATACATCTAGGAAGAGATGGAGTTCCTAAACATCTCCTCGCTCGGCACGACGTACTGATACACTGTCAAAATTGAGCAGAAGTTCAAACAGAAGAAACAAGACTTTGGATCCATAAATCCAAAGACCAAAGGACAAAGCCAAGACGGGGTGACCCAAGACAACCCATCAAAGCTGCAAGAAAATAACAACACCATGAAGTCAAAGAAGGAAACAGGAAAGGGTGTGAGTTCCACAAGAGTCCCACTCATAACACAAGTGAGTGTCAGACCAAGTAGTCGTTGGTGGCCAAGTTGAAGGCTTCTAAATCAGATGCATGTTTTGACCCTGAGTTAGAACTTGACAAGGGGAATGGCAAAGGGAAGCAGATCATTGGTGCGAAGCCCAACGTCACTGTGGCCACTGCCAAGGTCTAGAAGAATGAGCCTGAAGACCCAGAGGAGGGGGAGTGTCTTTTCCACTCATAAATGTGGGTGAAGGGTTCACCGCTGCAATTCATTGTTGATAGTGGGAGCCAAAAGAACCTCATTTCAGCAGAGGTCGTGAAGTGGTTGGGCCTACCGACTACACCACACCCGCAACCATATAGTATTGGGTGGCTTCACTAAGGACGAGATCTTTGAGTTCGCCAGCAATGTCACCTTCCCTACAACATCAAGCCCTTCAAAGATGAGGTATTGTGTGATGGTACACCTCTGGATGTTTGTGATGTACTATTAGGCCAACTATACTTGTGGAGGTGACATGTTGTGTATGAGTCAAGGCCTCATGCTGTCATCATTTCTTTGTGTAATTCATTATACAGGATATTGGAGGAAGCCCCACCTACTGCCACCTCTTTGATCGCTGCTAAGAAAGGCAGCAAGCTCATCTCACAGACTAGGAAATTTATTTTCTGTCTGGTTCGCTCCCAAAGTAAGGGGAAGATCGTCACCACATCCATGACCCCCGCGAAGGGTTCCTCCACGCAGCAACAACAGCAGGGGGATATGGTCATGAAAGAACACATGAACAACTTCTCCTCACCCACAGGGGTACCACACAAGCTTCAGGTGGGCAACAAAGTCTGGTTGCATCTACAGAAAGAACACCTTACAACAGCACATCAGAATCTCTGACCATGCCGACATGGTTCTCACACCATTACCAAGGTTGTGGGAAATAATGCTTTGAAGCACAACATTCCCCCATTCCTTCACTTGTACCTAGGGTTCAATGTGGATCATCATCGACCATTCTTCCCACCATTACTGGACACATTAGAGATTGCAGAACAACTCATGACGGACCAAGTTCAACAGATGGAGGAACTCGACACAATGGGGACCATTGCTTCCTAAGGGGGGAGGAATGATCCAAGTGGATGTTGGTGGCCACCTACCTATCCCACTTGGATCCCCACAACCATCTCTTTCAGTTTTTCAGTTTCTGTAATTGTAGCACAATTTATTATTTTTTGCAGTTTTTTGGGTCCTGAACTTCTGGAGCTGTTTTGAGGTCCTAAATGATGTTTTTTGGGAAAACTGGGAAAAACATGGGTCCATGGACCGATGTTTTTCTTTCCAATGTTGTAGTGCTCGAATAGATCTTTCTAACGAGCTATTGTACGCATCAAACGAAGATCGTATGGCAAAGTTACGACCTCGGGAAGTTGATGTACCAACTTACCCAAAACGGGGCCCACAATTTGGCGTTTCATCTTCTAGGATTAGGTTTTGGGATGTTAATGGTTTTTTACATTGTTTCTCAACAATAAATAGGCCTTCAAGCCTCATTGTAACATAGTTTAGAGGCATGTAGCCTTCATATATCTTCTCAAAGATAAGCTACCATCACCCTAGCTGGTTTATTTCCATTACTATTTGTAAGCATATTTCAATATTTTACATTAATGAAATGAAGTATTATTTCCGCTGCATCTCTATGTTTATGGTTATCTCTATAATTTGTTGCATTCTTGTTTAAATCCAGATCACTTGGTTCTAGCATCCCCCCATACTACTTCGGGTGAGACTTCAGTCCGCGCTCCATGGGCTGATGCCAAAAGGGCCAGTAGTGTAGAGATTTGTTTGGCTAACTAACGCTGAACCTGGATCAGGCCCCCTCAAGCCAAAAAATGGTTCCATCGCTGGGAGTAGAATCTGCATAAGAGATGTGTGATGTCGTATCATTATAATCCAACTAATAAAGAAATCGAAGGCTGGTTGGACAGAAGGATTCACGAGTTTGCGACACAAGAAAAAAAAACTCATGACTGTCAAAAGAACAGTGGTTGGACCGATACATGTATACAGAGATCAATGAAATATTTTTCACCTCCTTTCCTACTGAGATATACGAGTGGATCGCAAAGCTAGTAGATAGCTAAGGATGGTGTGGACCCTAGAGCTAGTGTGAAGGTTGGAAGCATCAGAGGATAAGCACGCCTGCACTGTCGATCATTGGCTTGATCATGTCATAGGAGGATTTGTTACTAAGTTCACGGCCAACACCTCAGTCAGCTATAGCAAGGTGGAGTGACACTTTTTCAAAAGACCGCTAGGTAAGTACGTAAAATTCCTGACTTGGATTAAAATGTTGTTGTGTGAAAAATGGGCTATGCAGCTACCTTGATGTTTGGGACTATGTGAAGTGGAAAGAGTTACAGAAACGAAGGAAATAAGGGTCTAGAGTATAGCTTCTTGATTTCACCTCCACGAGGGGATGAATAAGGGATAGAAAAGGTATCTCTGTGAAGTGCTATTCAGTTGATAAGACAAGGATTTTTGTGAATATCACCTCTGCCCACACCACCTTCGTCTTCACCACCATCGCCTCCAACTTCACCTGTACCACCTCCACCAGTACCGTAATTCAGTATGGCAAACAAAGTGAAGTTGGCTTTGTTCAAAGGTTTGGGAAATGAGGATCCAGACCAATTCTGGTTCATTGTAAGGGTTGTATGGGAAGCTCAAGGTGTTACAAATGACCATATAAAGAAGACGACACTGATTAGTGCTCTGCAAGATCGTGTGCTAACCTAGTATATTAAGTACTCCAATGATAACCTAAATGCTAGAGTAGCAGACATCCAAGCAACACTAAATATGGAATTTAGCAGGCCTAAGTCTGAGGCATAGTCGATTGTGGGCTTCAAAGAGATCGCGATGCGACCAGGTGAGACATCGTGGGAATTAGATCAAAGATTAAAGTGTCAAATCCGCAAAGCCAATATGAATTTGACAGATGGACAACATTGCAAATGGTTTGTGGCTTCGCTACTACCCCACTTAAGGAGCGTGTTGTTGCAGCAGAAGATAACATCTCAGGGAGAGGCCTTGGAGATTGCCATGAGACTACACGAGACTTCGATGCAAGATCCTAATCTAGGATTTCAGCAGATCCACATGCAGCTGTAGAATTTGTGTGTTGAGATGCAAAGTATGAAGCAGGACATGACGGTTCGGTCAGAGGTATGCGAGGAGGTATGGTGCTTGAAATGCAAGAGTTAGGAGTCATGATGAGGACCGATGCCTTTAAGGCCAAAAGCTCAAGTAGGACCTAGTGTGGTGCCTTCTTTATGATGCGCTATCTGTCAGGTAACCAGAAAACATGCCACGAATAACTATCACTTGCTACAAAAGTATGTGCAAACACCGCAATAGTTGTTCTGTAACTTTTGTAGGTTTGTAGGACATGATGAGCGTACTTGCAGTAGTTATGAATTGATGATGGAAAAAACTCTCGTCTACAGGGTTCAGGCCAAAACATGACCCCTTGACCAGAATGCAGGGATGGCACGGATAGGATTTCAGGGGTGTAGATGAGGCTGAGGCAGAGGAGGACCTGGTAGAGGTTGAGGATAGTTGATTTGCTACAATTGCAGAGGAACAGGACACTATGCCCGCGATTGCACTAATCCAACGCGCCCATCATGCAAGTATTACACATTGTTTGATCATGAAACATAAGATTGTCCTACCCTGATAGCTAGGATATCTGAAAAAGGGGTGCTACTATCTCCCCCAACTCAGAACCTACAGATGATGAAGTCTGAGCCATGCAAGGAAGATCTGAACGTAAATATAGTGCTCTGGAGTGGAATTGCAATGGGAGATGACAAGGGGAAACAACCAAAAGACAGTACATGGGTTTTTAAAGCCCCAAAAATAGAGGCTGAGTTTGATTTGGAGCGTGCTCATGAAGCATTCATGGAAGCTAAGAAGAGCTTTGCTGAGGCCTCCACTTCAGGAAGCAAGGATAAATCGGAGCCGGAGATGGACCCCTCTATGCTCACAACTTTCCTGGAAACCTGTATGAAGTTACTATGTGACACTAAGGATGTGAAAGGGTTAGAAGAACTCATCAATAGATGTGTTAGGACCACACGTAGTCCGAAATATTGGTAAGCATAAAACAAGGATGGGGCGTGAAATGAAACTCACCACATAGATCGAAGAATATGAAATGGATCAATTCATTATGGATTTGGGATCAGATGTGAATGTTCTACCGAAACAGACATGGGAGTGAATGGGGATACCTTCACTGCAATGGTCTCTGATTCAGCTAATGATAGCGAATCAATAGAAAATCATACTCATGGGGCGGCTGCTGGGAGTGATCGTGGATATTGAGGGAGCAAGCACGCTGGCAGATTTTGAAGTAATAGAGATTGTTGATGATAGCAATCCCTACTCGATGCTGCTGGGAATTGACTGGGCTAATGATATGAATGGGGTAATCAGTTTGAAGAAGCGAAAGATGACCTTTAAGAAGAAATCACTACGTGTAATAATACCCCCAGATCCCGCTAAAGGATTGCGCTATACAGAACCAGTCTGCGATTATGAGAGTGATGATGATCTAGACAACATCTATAAGATAATAGTGTGAGACCAAGACTAGGTGAATCCCACCATGAATGGGCGGATTACTTGGGAGTGCGAGAGTTCTTGCACTTCAGACTCTAACAAAGAAATAAAACACTAATAGAATCGGTTACATGAAGTAACTATGATGAATTGCAACATGATGACCTGGTTGCTGCGGTGTGTGTTGTGAGAGGAAATAAATTTTCCTACTTATGATGGTCTAAATAAGGTAGATGCATTTTTGGATGCATTTGAAAGGGAAGTGCCATAAAAGAAACACTTCTAGGCCTTGGGCTGGACACTGCGTGCTACGCTCGTAAGATGGTGGGTACACACAAGGGAAGTTTTGATGATTGGAGCGAATGTAGGAGAATGATGAGAGCATGATTTGGGAAGCCTAAGATGCAACTGAAAGACAAGTACGATGGGGAGAATGATCCATGTGCACATTTGGCCAAATGGATGTAGGCCTACGGAGAAAAGCCATAACTTGAATGGGTGCACCTATTCTGTCATACCCTAGATGTTATTCCAATGAATTGGTATGTAGAAATAGAGCTCTGCCATGGGATAGGTGAATGGGATATCCTGCGCGAAGGATTCATGATGACCTTTAGTTTTGAGGATCGGTTTGATAGTATTGATGAAGCACTACAAGGGGTGTAGCCATATTTAGGAATGATGACTGTAAGAAAAGCCTGGATATATTGAAAGAAAAGATGGTTAATGCGCTAATTCTAGTCTTCCCAAAATGGAAGAAAGAGTTTCATGTCCATGTTGATGTGTCATGTATAGCGTTGGGGGCAGTAATAACATAGGATGGCGGAGAAGGCTTGGAGCACCCTATTGCATTCGCAAGCCATAGATTATCTAAAGTAGAGAAGAACTATTCTACCATTGAATGCAAGGGGCTAGCTATGGTGTATGCACTCCAGAAGTATCGACACTATTTGCTAGGAGGTCAATTTAAGATGTATACAAATCACTCTGCGCTAAAGTACCTGGTCAATAATCCTGTTTTAGGAGGGCGAATCTGTAGATGGCTCTTATTGTTCCAAGAGTACAATTTTGAACTTGTTGTGAAGCCTATATGATTGAACGTGGGACTAGATCACCTGTTGTGCGTTGAGACAAGGGAGGAACCCACTAATTTGGAGGAAGGAGTATCTGACACGCAACTCTTTGCTATGCACATCACGGATGGGTATTTTGTGGATATAATACACTTTCTAACAATAGAAACTGTGCCTAAAGGATACTCTGTCCAGCAAAAGAAGGAATTAGTGGTGCACGTGAAAAATTTCTTTGTCATTGCTGGGAATCTATACAAGATGGGGACTAATGAGATATTGTGAAGGAATGTACCTGAGTTTGAATGAAGCAGCATCCTTGCGGATGCTCATGGGGGCACTGCAGGAAGAAATTATGTAGGGAGAGCAACCGCAAGAAGATTCTATGCACAGGGTTGTGGTGACCAACCCTTCATCAGGATTCAAAAGCATATTGCAAGGCATGTGATGTATGTCAGCGAACAGGAAGCCCATCGTAAAGGGATGAAATTCCTTTGAATCCACAAATAACATTACAACCCTTCGAAAAGTGGGCAATAGATTTTGTAGGACCTATTTAGTGCCAAGGGAAGACAAGGACGAGGTACATTATCACTGCGATAGAGTACTTGACTCATTGGGCAGAAGTGCAACCGGTGAAGGATTTCCCAGGCGCAATAGCCGCAAAGTTCCTATTTGAACATGTACTGACGCTATTTGGATATCCAAGGATCTTGATGAGCGATTGTGATACGCACGTCCTAAATGAAATGATTAGCGTGCTGATGGAAGAATTTCAGGTGTATCACCAAAAGAGCACACCTTATCAACCACAGGCTAACGGGATAGTGGAGGCCTTCAACAAAGTGCTTGAAAATGCACTGACCAAGGTTTGCAATGCTCAACAAAGTGATTGGGACCTACACATACCTGCAGTATTGTGGGCTTGTCAGACAACATGCAAAAAGCTGATGGGACAAACCCCTTTTAAGCTTGTCTACGGTGTTGAAGTCGTAATGCCTATGGAATACATCGTGCCTAGTGTTGGGTAGCAGAGGCCCCGCGTAATGGTTTTGGGGCTTAAAGCCCACAATTTTGGGTAAAATTATGGTAAAGACTCCACAAAGTGCAAAGAGCGCGAATTGTAATGAGTTAAGTCAAAGGGTTGTCCGCTCGAAAATAATGTAAAAAAATAGAAAGTGAGTCGCTTTGCCCATGGTCTGTAGATCATGGAAATGTATAAATAGAGAAAGGCTTTATGGTTAGAGGTCATCTTTTGTTTTGGATCTTGAATGTTATGGGTTTATGAAGGATATATTCTCTCTGTGTCTGTAAGTCTGAGTCAAGGGTGTTGGCAGATAGATAGAGGCTCTGTAGTTGTGTACATAGAGGCTTGGTAGAGTCTGCAATTGTGTGCGCGGATCCCTGTAGCTGAGTGTGTAGGGAAAATTTGGTTGTAATGAAAAAAGATAAATAAAGATAAGAATCTAAATCATTGTGTGCTTTATCGCAAATCTATATATTGCTTATGTTTTGAATCTTTGCACTATCTTTAAGAATTGTGATTGCACGCACTGGGTTTTATTGTTAAATGTTTGCTTAAAGAATGTAAGTAGAATATTAGAAAGTGCATTTGTACAGATCTATGTGGAAGCTCGACAACGGTACAAAGTGGCACGAGGCTGCAGAATGGTTTGCGACTCCTCCAGACCACATCAAGACATCTCAAGGGTTTGGAAACCTGGTTCTAGCACCCCCCTACTACCTCGAGTGAGACTTTAGTCTGCGCTCCGCGGACTGTTGCTGAAAGGTCCGGTAGTGTGGGATTTGTTTGGCTAATAACTCATCCAAACCTGGGTCAGGCCCCAACAAGCCAACAAATGGTTCCGTTGTCGGGACGGGATCTGCCTAAGGGATGTCTGATGTCGGAATGCTGGAACCCTACAAAAGAAAGAGCTTGAAGATTGGTTGGATCAGAAGCTTCATGATTTCGTAGTACAGGAAAAAAGAAATCCACAGTTATTTGAGGAAAGGTGGCTAGATTGCTATATATATGCATAAATCCATGAGATCTTCTTTGTGTCCTTCTCGATAGAACTATACAAGTGGATTGCAAGGCTAGCTAATAGTCAGGGGAGGTGCAGACTAGATCAGCCCATTGTGTGGACGACAGAGTTGGTGCGTAGGCTGGAAGCATCTGAAAATAAAATCACACAGGTAGTAGATCACTGGTTGGATTGAATAATCAAAGGGTTTATCACTAAGTTTGCGATAGACACAACTATGAGTTACAACGAAGCAAAAAGGTGCTTTCTCCAAGGACCATAGGGTAAGTACATCAAATCATTGAATACTTGGATTAAAATGTTGTTATGTGAAAAACAGGTGATGCGCATCCATTGATGTCTGGGGTAATGCGGAGTGGAAGAGGCTACCAAGGGATCGAAGGGTTAGAGAACAATCCTCTAATTTCTATTTCACGAGAAAGCGAGGAGGAGCTCATAGGATTCTCTCCAAAAAGTGCAGTCCGATTTATAAATCAACGCTTTCCACTAGTACCACCACCATCCATGCCATCCCCCTTTTCACCTACATCGATCCCATCTTCGCCTACCCCACCTCTGCGACCACTGAGGGTTGGAATGGTGAGAGCGATCAAGTTGTTAGTATTTAGAGGTGTAGGAAATGAGGAACCAGATTAGTTCTTGTTTGTGGTAAGGGCTGTATGGGAAGCCCAAGGTGTAACAAATGATAACCTCAAAAATGCTACTCTGGTTAGCGCACTACAGGACCGTGTGTTGATGTGGTATATAAAGTACTCGAGCGATCACCCGAATGTGGGAATAGTGACAATCTAGGATGCATTGAACAAAGAATTTAGCTAGCCAAAATCAGAAATGTAGTTGATTATTAGGTTCAAGGACATTGTGATGCTGCCTGGTGAAATTGCATGGATATGGATTAGAGATTGAAGAGTACAATCCATGAGGCTAACATGACGCTGATGGATGCACAACACTGCACATGGTTTTTGGCATCTTTGACACCACATCTGAGGACAACACTATCACAGCAAAAGATCTCAACCCAAGCTGAAGCATTAGAGACAACAGTGAGGTTGCATGAAACTCCAATGCAGAATCCAGGGTTGGGAGTTCAACAAATCCATGTGCAACTAAAAAACCTATGCTTAGAAATGCAAAGTTTGAAGCAAGAAAGGGTGCCCCGACTGGAGGCACATTCAGAAGTAACGTGTCCCAAATGCAAAAGTCACAGTCATTGACGAGCCCCAAAATTGGTAATAATTTGGGCTCATTTGGCCTAATTTTCCTTGTTTAGTCCTTGTTCAAATCCATCATTTTCTATAGTTTATGCATTATTTTTAGTATGTTTATGTCTTTGGTACGAATAAGGGAAGTCACTTGTCCTAGGTGGTTAACACGTGTCTATTTCAGGTTTTTTGACATCTATTGGAGAAAAGTCAAAGCAATCATGAGCTATAAGGCAGCCAAGCCTGAGGTGAGGACTTGAAGGGGGGGTGCCTATGGCATTCAATGACCCTTCCTCGAGATCTTCACCTCCAACTCCGAGCTCCAAAGACCACCAAACCGAATCTAGAAGGCAACCAAGCAGCATTTAGAAAGGGACTGTTTAACTCACAGTTTGACAGCCGAGTTCCACAAATTGAGGTGGCCAGCTAGGTCCCTTGGGATCTATAAATGTTGAGGCCTCAGCCTTCGTAAAACAAATTTTTGAAACTATTGTGTACTTGGCACCTCAGTGTTGCAGCTCTATTTTTTTCCTTTGTAGCCATTTTTGGCATGACTGTTATGATTCTTTTTGGATAATGAGAAGTAGTTTGGTTTCGTATCAAACCTGAGTTTTTCATAGGAGCCAAAGCTCTTAGGGTTGGGCCTAACCTGAGAGCCTAGGACCTCCTTTCTGTATTGTTACTTTTCCTTTACATATCACTGTTTTCCTTTATGCATTTGAATATATTTCTGTTGTTATGGTTGCTGGAATAGTTCACTGTTTATGAATGATTTTGGTTTAGGTGTTTTGGTAGGATAATAACAGCAAAACCTCCAAGAAAAGGGACAACCACACTCTTGGGTTTCGCCTCATCCTTATTGGATTTGGGGCTAGAATTGAGGAAACAGTGCTGCCTCACAAAAACACTAGTTTGCTTGTTTATGCAATATTTTAGTGTGCTTGTTTTATTAGCAGAGATTAGTCATGGGTTTGGACATCTGAAATGTTTCTTTACATAGATGGTGTACAAGGTTCTCTTCCCAAATAAAGTTGTTGCTCATTTATGTTGATTGATGGATAGACTAGACTAGTTTAGGATTTGATCATTTGCAGGTCTTTGTTGATTTGATCAAGGCCCACCGTGCAGGGCATCTTCTTCCTTCATCCATCCTCCCAAGCATCATCTAAGCCTCCTGTTCTATCTCGTAGCCAACCTGCCCGTTTCCCATCTATCCTTTGTGTCCACGAAACCTTACCTCCTTACTCATCATTGCCTTAGCCTTCTTTAAGCCAAGTCAGCCTTCTACATCTCTTCACCAGTCCACCCACTAGTCCTTAGGCTATTTTTAGACCCCTATCCTACCTCCAGATCCATCCATGCACCTTCCCTCACTCATCCATCCCCTAAAAACCGATTTCCAAACATCCTGTAGAAATTCTAAAACTTCCTGTAGAAATTCTGGAACATCCTGTAGAACCCCTGCACACTTCCTGTAGAAGCTCACAAGTGAGGTTTCCTGAGAGCCAAACCTTGTGAAACTCTGGGGAAGAGTGTTCAGGACTCCTTAGACCCTCTCCGAACCTCTCCAACCATTTCCAAGCATTCCTCTTCCTTGATCCACTCCTGCACAATGAAGCACAGTTCAAGCATATGCATGTGAAAATCGACACTTAACCAAAAAAATACAAAAGGATACTTTCTAGGACAAAAGTATTCTAGGACATATGCATTTTCCCTTTTTGAAGTCAATGGCATCTCATTCAGTAGTTTGCATTCTCATTTTTGCATCATTAGAACTAGCTGGTAGAATTAGGGTTTACTAGGGTTTGCATTTCCTTTTGGCTTTCAGTCTCTTTTCGCAAGTAGATTAGCTTCCTTTGAGTTAGCTTTCATCCATCACTTAAAAGCTTCTTCTGAGAACTAATAGAAGTTGGCTAAAGCCCCTAGTGGACTTGTGTCGGCTAACGAAGTGACAGTTGCGACAAGAGCTAGTACTTGTGCATACAGCACTGTCACTTCCAAGTTTGTTATGAACAACCGAGTTGATAAAAGTAAAGAAGGGAGTCCCAAGAGTTGCAACATTATTGCTGCAATACTAGAGCCCACCATATTTTTGGCGCCATTCCCGGGGAAGCGTCAGAGTATTGGTGATTTTTGCTTTTCTTCTATCTTCTACTACAACCTTCTGCTAAGTAGTTTATTTCATTTCCATTCTGCAATTTCATTTATGCAAAAGTAGAGTAGACATTTCCTGCTTTCATAGATTAGCATTTCAATTCCACAATTTCAATTTTGCAAGCATAGATTAGAATTTCAATTCTGCAAGCGTAAATTAGCATTTGAATTCTGCATTTGAATTCTACAAAATAGATTAGTCCTTTCCTGCTTTCATTTCAATTTTGCGTTTTCCTTTTAGTAAGATAGTTAGTTGCAGTTCAATCTATTCTCATTTTGTAGGTACAAGAAAAAGATACAAGAAAAGCAAGAAAAAGTCTTTCCATTTCATGCCTCGTAGGAACAGAGATAAAACTGGCAAATTCTTACCCAACACCCCCACCACATCACTGAGTCAACCTTCTCTTTTCTCTGGTGACAGTGAGCCAGAAGATCCTATAGGTGAACCTCCTGAGATATACAAAGATCCTATAGCAGAAGAAGAGTTAGGAAACATTCCATCTGAAGCCATGGCCGAAAACCAAAATGGTAGAAGAGAAGACGAGAGAATAGAGGGTGCCTTTCCCATTCGAGAGACCAATGGAGACATGAAAATGAAAAACATAAGTCCCTCTGCACTGCCTCATTTCCATGGTCTGACCACTAAGGACCCTGATACCTTCCTGTTTGAGTCTGCTCTCCTTTGTTGAACTTATGACTATGCTGAGGATGAGAAAAAGCTGAAACTCTTTCCCTCTACCCTCAAGGATGTAGCATTACGTTGGTTCATGGGGTTACCTGGAAACAGTATCACCACTTGGGCTCAAATGCAACAAGCCTTCAACGCCAAGCACAGAGACTACTATAGGTCCAAGTAAACTAAGAAATATTTCAGATGACCATGGGCAGTGATGAATCTTTGGAAGACTATGAGGAAAGGTTCCAACTCAATTATAAATGGGCCAGGTGCACACTTGACTCGGAATCTCTAAAGTTGGTTCTGCTCCGAGGAGTCCCTGAAGACCTTATGGACACCCTTAACCTGCTGGCTGGAGGAGATATCTACCAACTACCTTATGAGGACATAAAGACCGTGTTTAGAAACCATTCTAGGGCGGCCCGGAAGAGAGGTAGGGGAAGTCATCTCTTAGCTAGTACCTCTCTCTCCAAGCATGAGTTTGCTAACCAGATGGAAGATCTTAAGAGCGAAATGAGATAGACCATTGCCATGCAACTTGATACCTTCCGAATTCAGCAGAAGAAAGAAGAAGTTGAGAGGGCTTTGGCCATTTTTTTTCCTAGATGCACAAGGAAGCACCCCAAGAATGAGTGCCCATTACACTCAGTAGAGGTATGTTTCGTGTGTGAGGAAGACCATCCCACCAACCAATGCCCTACATTTCCTAGATTTAAAGCCATGTACCTAGGGACCAAGGTGGCTACTGAACCTCTCTACTTCCTCAACCAAAGCAGGTCTCATGGACCCAGACCTTATCAGCAGGGAATGCAAGGGTTATCCCAAGCTTATTACCCCCCTAACCAACCTGCTCATATGCCTTCTTGGGGCCCCCCTGCCCATCCTTCCTGGTCCATGCCTCCTCCATGGTCTTATCCATCTCCATACCAAACTCAACCTCCTTCTCACTTGTTTCACTCTCATGCCTAGCCACAACCTCAGTGGAATGCACCTCAACCGGGGTGGAGGCCCCAATACAACACTCCTCCCGCCATTCTTCCTCCACCACAAACTCAACCCCAACCATTACCTCCTGCTCCTCCAAGACAACCACAGATGCCTGCTCAACCGAACCCGAACCCCAACAACAGACAGGCCCAATAGGTATATACTGGGGAGACAACATGCCCTACCTATGTTGTTGAGATCCAGGAGATCAACCGGCGATCTGGGAAAGTCCTTCCAGAACGCCAACCTCCTCCCTTAGAAGAGGAGGAAGAGAAACAGGAAAGTGAACCCAAGCCATTCCCCCCTTTCCTGAGCGACTCACAGCGACCACACAGCCCAACCCAGAGGAGGATGAGCTTCTGGGGGAACTCAAGTAGTTGTGTGTGAAAATTCCACTTCTCCAAGCCATCAAAGATGTGCCAATATACAACAAATTGATTAAAGAGAAGTGTTTCAGGCACCCAGGCAGGCGAAAGAAAGATGCCTCGACCATCAATGTCATAGGACAACTGTCCGATCTCATGTTGGGGCAAGTAATCTGTCCGAAGTATTTGGACCTTGGGAGCCCTGTAGTTGATGTCCACATCAATGGCACCATTATACCCCACACTCTGATTGATCTAGGGGTCGCCATCAACGTGATGACCAGGGACACCATGCTTAAGCTCAATCTTCAGAGTTCCCTAAGAAAGACTTCGACAGTGCTGCAATTGGCAGATCGCTCCACCGTGACTCCCGAAGGGATTGTGGAGGATGTCTTGGTCTCTGTAGACTCGTGGGAATACCCTACGGACATTTTGGTCCTCCAGCCTAAGGAAAAAATCACAGGTTATCCCCTCATTTTGGGAAGGCCTTGGCTGGCCACTGCAGATTCTTACATCAGCTGTCGAGCCGGAAGCATGACCATCAAAAATGGGCCTATGTCCAAGCAACTGGTCCTATACCCTCCTGCCCAACCTTCACTAGAACATGACTTACCCCTCTGGTTGGAAGAAGGAGAAGAGGATGAGGTCTACTCTGCACCATTATGCACAGTAGAGGCCACCAAGGGAGTTCCTCCAACTGAGGATGATTTGATTGAAAACTTAATCCAAAATCCTCCCCCTAGTGAGCTATCCTTGGAAGAATTGGTGGAAGACACCCAGGCCAATGCCTTAGTGGACCTAAGTGCCACTAATATGACCAACCCCAGAGTTAAGAATGTGGAGTTTGGCCCTGAGAAGACTTTGAAGATAAGCTCCTCTCTCTCTCCCTCTCAAGAAAAGGAGCTATGTAGTCTCTTGACCCGCCATTTGGAGGCCTTTGCTTGGAGCTACAAGGAA